>JBBCBC010000002.1:35602912-35763966 GCA_037126765.1 Stenogyne calaminthoides
AACAACTATAGCTACCCCTTTTCACTTTATATCATTCTGTTTTTAATAAGAGAAACTTTCTACTGGATAAAAATTAAAATATGAGAGTAACCTGACAAAACAAAGCAAAGCTCATTCCGTAATGGGGTATATTTTTTTGGGGGAATAGACGATCAAATTCATTTATGAATCTAAAATGATGTTATAAATGTTGATAAACTGTTAGTTCTAAACTGTTTTGTGAATCTATTAAATGCAAGCTAACATGTAGTTATTTGGTTTGTAAAAGGACCCTAATGCACGACTAATGAAGCATAAGTCGTGGCCCTTGTACGACGATGTTGTGATCGATGTTTTTACCTCGATTTATTTGTACACGTCGGAGGGACACGTGTATCAATAAATTATTAAAATAATCATGTCCGATGGAGAGGTGTTCGCCTAGATAATAATTATCAACCATACAAGTGTGCTCGCTTTGTCAACCATACAAGTATGCTCGCCAAATTTGGCAAGCATTATAGTCATTCTTGTATGCTCGTTAAGGACAGTGTTCCGGTACAAAATCGATATGGTCAAAGGGGCGAGCAGAGCAATCGGTCGAGCAAAAGTTGATACAAAGGGCATATGACATAAAAGCCAAGTCACTAACTGAACCATCTGGACGACAAAAAGAATGCCTTATAAGTAAGTAAATCCAAAGGTCAACCAGGAAGACGAAGTTGAAAACGCGTAAAGACATCACATGAGTTCTTGCAAGACACGAAGTCTCCAGCTCATGCTTGCCAAACCAGCACATGCTTGTCAAAGTACTATAAGTAGAAAAAAAGAGAAAGAAGAGGGTTCGAAAAAATTCCCAAGTACTCGCACATATTTTCCAAATCACCATCTTTTCGTGAGAAGGAAGTTTTCTCCACGAGTAGTATTGTGTATTTGTAGACGTAAAACCTCGCAATATAACATCCACGGCTTGGAATGCCCCCAGAGTAGTCATTTATTGATGAACCGGGTCAACAATTTCTTGTTATTTCTCGTAATATTGTACACGCATACTTATTTTGTTTGTGAGTTGTTTTAAAATTAACCACATAGTATTCTCATTTAAAAAACGGTTTTGCAACAATTGGTATTTAGAAGGAGGGTATAAATAGCCGAGGTAGAAAAAAGAAATATAATGCCTCAATCTAGGAATACTCAAACGGAGAAATCGGGACACGTACCGATTCCACAAATTTAAAGGAATTCAAGCACAACCTCAAGAAAAACGAGCGGTGGTGGAAACCATCGGCCGAAGAAATTGCCAGTGATCCAACAGCAACAACAAAAGCCATTACCTTTTTGCTAAAAGCGCAGAAAGAAAGAACTGATAAAGAGTTGGCAAAGTTAAAAGCTCCAAATGATGATGATCGGCGATCGAAAACTTTTGATAGCGATCAAGTCAAAAAGAAAGTCGCCTTAACGCAGTTGAAAAAAGAGGCGTGAAGTCGGTCGAATGGAGAATGCCCCAAGCTTCCCAGCAATCGGCGTTTGAACGCGTCGAGAGTATTAGCAAAAGAGCGTATTGGCGAGCATAGACGTCGAGATCCTGGAAAAAAATATCATGCAAACACAGTGACCCGAGTGGAACATCCTGATCGTCCACCACATAAACGACCTCAAGATTCCCAAGTGGAACATCATGATCATCCACATCATGAACGGCCTCGTGATCCTGAAAGGTCAGTCGGGACTAGATTGTCTATTCATCATCAAATGGATAATCGGGAATCAATACGGAAAGGGGGACTGTTCCATCCTGAGCATGACCGACCAGGTCCTCAAGATGGAATCCAGCCTCGTTCCGGGTCAATCAGTTCAGCCAAACTGGCGGAGATGCAAAAGGCAATAGAGAGTTTGCAGACCGATCTTGCAGCTACTAAAGGGATCACTTGAGCGAGCGCAATCCCATGCTCGCCCCTCGCCCCAGCTATCATGTCAGCAGAAATACAAGGAAAGGTGGCAAAGAATCGGCCACCCATACCAGTGTTCGATGCGTAGTCGGATCCTTATGTTCACCTTAGTCAATATTCAGATTATATGATCGCAATGGGTGCCACTGACGCAACTCAGTGCCGGTCTTTTCCCATGACCTTGGGTGATCGGGCACACATGTGATTTTCAACTTTGCCCGCTGCGTCCATCACGTCTTTCGCACAGCTGGGACAAAAATTTCAATCCCACTTTTCATCCATGTGTGCTCGCCCAGCACCAAAACAGAGGTTGGCACATTTCTCCCAGCTAAAGGGTGAATCAGATCGAGCATATATTGAAAGATTTGACAAATGTTTGTACGATGGAGCCCCAGTTGAAGAGGATGCAAAAATCCTCACGGTGGTGGGGGGCTTGACCCTAAATACGGATATGTGGAAAGCCATGCATCAGGATTGGCCAAACACATATGCCGAATTTCGAGAGCGAGCAACTAAGATTATAGCTATGCAGGATCTGCTTGCCCAATCACGGTTAGACCAAGAAGTAGCAACAAAAAGAGTCGTTGGTAAAAGAGTAATGAATGAGGGGGGGTATAAACCCCCAGGATCTTTTAAACCTTTTGAAGAAGGAGCAGAGGCACATGCATTATGAAGTCTTCTAGGCGTTTCAGCAGAGACGATATTTAATCAAATTAAGGATCGGGACATGTTGGATAAGCCACGAAGAATCGTAAGAGATAAAAATCGGCTTAATGCTTCCAAGTTTTGTAATTATCATGGGTACATCGGACATAATACCGATGAATGTCTCGATTTACTTCATCAACTTTGGAAGTTATATGAAGAGAATCGTCTTACACAGTTCCTCAAAAAGCCGGCGAACAGAGACTCCCAAACTGAAAAATCAGGTGATCGTAGGGGTAAGCGTAAGGCAGAAGATGCATCTGATAGTGATCCTGAGGAATCCCGCAAGAAGTTGGAATTACCCAAGAGAGGAGCTCCTACCATGAGCAGAGGTCGAGAGAGTCAAGAAATCAACATGATTCGTCCTGATTATGGTCCAGTGGGTGGATGCTATCAGGCACCGACGTTATCAAACAGGTGGAAGAAGATGGAAATGCGTGCCATGAAAAGCATACATCAGGTGAACGTGGCGAACACCTCAGCGAGCATACCACTCTCTCACCAAATTTTGTTTTCAGAAGACGACCTTGATGGTATCATCACCCCTCACAATGATTCGCTGACGATAAGTGCCCGACTCCTTGGGTTGAAAGTGCATCGACTCCTTGTATATACCGGAGCATATACGAACATTTTGTTCATCAACACTCTGCATCAGATGGAGAAACAAATGGGTGATCTAAGTAGTTATATCGAGCCCTGTGATCACACCATAATGGGTTTCTGGGAATCTATAACCTTACCATATGGAATGATTAGGCTAGGAGTTGAGTTAGAGTCAACTAATAATCCGGAGATTCGACGAACTAGAATGTTAGACTTTGTAATCGTCGATGCTCCGTCTACTTATAACGGGTTTTTAGATCGCCCGTTTATTCAGGATTCAAAGCTGCCTGTTCGACTTATTACTATTGTGTTAAGTTTCCAACCCAAGAAGGGACGGGTAGCGTAAAAGGCGACCAGAAAAAAGCTCGAGATTGTTTGCTGTCATGCGTGCCAGAAAAGCAAAATATCGTTAACATGATGGAGCAAACATGGGAGACCGGAGAATCAAGCCAACAGGCGAATATGTTACCGAGGATGCTTATACCTCCTCTGACGAGCACATCTCCACAGGCGAACAAGAAACCTGGATGACTCCAATTTTAAGCTACTTACAAAAAGGATTTCTCCCCGAAAATAAAGCACAAGCTACTCGCCTCATATTATCCTAGACGGGCATTTATACAAAAGAAGTTTCTCTCTTCCATTATTGAAATGTATTATTCCTGAAGAGAGTCATGTGATTCTGGAACAGATTCATGATGGAGTATGTGGAAACCATACATGTGGACTTGTCCTGGCATATAAAATTGTCAGACAAGGTTACTATTGGCCGACTCTCAAGAAAGATTCGCTCGCGTATGCCCGCGCATGTCATAAGTGTCAGGTATACGCCCCACTTATCCATAGCTCACCCGAAGAACTAAGTGTGCATTTACAAACTCGCGGCCATTTGCTAAATGGGGAATCGATTTGATTGGCCCATTTCCTCTTTGGGCACATCGGGGAGTAAAATATGTAAAGGGTTTCCGTTGATTACTACACTAAATGGGCGGAAAGTTGAAGCCATTATTAAAAGCCATTTAACAAAGAATGTGGAATTTTGTTTGGAAAAATATCATTTGTCGTTTTGGGCTTCCCGGGTCATTGGTAACGAGATAATGGCAAGCAAATTCGATGGAAGTGAATTAAAGCGAAATTGTGCTCGTTGGGGCATAAAAAGCATTACTCTACTCTCAGATACCCCCCATCAAAGCGGACAAGTTGAAGTTGTCAATAAAATTATCAAGCATACCCTCAAGGCTAAACTTGATGATTCCAAGGGGGGAGGATGGGCTGAAGAGTTACCAGAAATATTATGGGCATATCGTACTATTTTCAGAACATCAACTATGGAAACCCCATTTGCCCTGGTATTTGGTACGAAAGCTGTTATACCGGCAGAAGTAAAGATTCCGAGCCATCGGACAATGAGTTTTGGAGAGCACATCAACGACCAGGCGCTCGCCCTAAGTGCAGATCTGTTGGAAGAAAGAAGGATGGAGGCCGATTTCAGGAACGCTATGTATAAAAAAAGATCAGAAAAGTTCTACAACTCCAAAGTCCGAACACGCAGGTTCAACGTAGGCAAGCTGGTTCTAAGATGAGCAACGGGGGTACCAAGTGGTGTGTTCGGCCGAGCATGGGAAGGTCCATTCATAGTAACAAAACGTTTGTTAAACGGGGCATATGATTTGGAAGACTTGAATGGAGTTCCGTTGTCCTATTCGTGGAATGCGTCAAATCTGAAAAAGTATTATCAGTAACGACGAGCACAACTGATAGTCAGAGGTCAAAGCGCTAGCTATTGGGTTAAAAAAAACCCGAGCTTAATCAACCATTCGGCTAAGACGAGCAGGACAAACATGAAGGAAGAACACACAGTGTCCGACACAAATTTCGGAATCTTTTAGAAGGAATTTTGGTCAGCACTATTAAAAGATAGAAGATACGTATCAAAACAAGATGAGAAGTGGTGGCAACCAAAAGAGGTACGTGTCAATCCTTGAATAAGAACTGGCAAAGACAAGGACATATGTCAAAATGAGGATGTAAAGCAAGAAGGCCAACACCAACTAGATATGCCAGCACTTGTTTGGGATAGTAGTATAAATAGGCGTATTGATAGTTGAAGAAGGGGGAAGAAAAAGAGAGAAAGAGGAAAAAATACTGCAAACAAATTAGAAGAAAATTCAGTTATCGGGAGATAGTTGGTTTGGTATGCCTCCAGACGAAGTTTTCAACACTCGATTCAGCTATCATTTTGCTGACTCGATCATGTGTCCTGGCACTTGCTCTAGTACGAACTTTATACCCCGTATCGCAGTCACGAAGGAAAATACTCTCCCTTCAATTTGGGAAAGCCAATCCAAATCGGGAGAAGTATTTTCTTCTAAACGGGTATTGTCACTCCAAACACAGGTTGGTGCTCGTTACGGACTCAAGATGCTCGGCAGAGTCATGGTTGCCACTCCACTTTATCCACTGCTTATGCAGTAGTAAATCACTAGTTCCCTACGCATCCCTTAAATCTCCTCCGAGGGGGTGGGATGTCGTGGCGTGCGCACGAAACGATGCACGGATGCTGATGCTCAGGCATCCTCCAAGGGGATAGAATGGTGCGAGCAGAGGCTCTTGCCCGCGCCTGATATAGGCGAGCAGGCGTGCTCGCCACATGCTCATGCAGACAGCGGTTCGCATAATCACAACTTGTCCAGGAGGGGTAAACGCTGATGCTGCTGCTGCTCGAGCATATTACTTGAAGAAGAGTAGACAGGCTGATCCACCTCATACTTGTCAACATCAATTCCGCGGATGAGATGAGGTCAGCTCATGTCTATTTCAAGACGAGGTTTTGAATTTAGCAAAACGATAGTCTGATGTCCATAGTTATGTGTAATAGAAACAGTTCGCCCCAAATGTAAAAGTTGTAATAGAATAACAACGTGTTGAAAATCATTTTTGTTTGTTAAGTTTTTCTAGTTAAAGACTATCAATGGTCGCACCTAAGCCTGATGACCCGAACAAAGATGAACGAGCAGAAGTTTATGTTCACCTGATGAAACAATTTGTACTTATAGATACCCGCAACAAAGCGAGTGATGGGTGCGGGGTCGCAACTAAATAAGACGACCCGAGCAGAATAGTGATCGTGGCTAACATAAGACGATCACGAAAGAAAAAGGGGGGGTTGCACATAAGTTAACCCATCTGGTCGCAGCTAAATAAGACGATCAATCTGATTGCACCTCAATAAGACAATCAAAAAACCAAAGAAGTCAGGGTGGAACATAGACACATATCATGTTCGAATTCATTCAGAAGATAAATGGCATAAAGTAGGAAACAAAACAAACATCATCTATTCATCAGCAAAATTCACCCTCCACGATCGAATCAGAGGAAATTGTTCAACAAGCAAACACAATGGAAACAACAAATTGTACGAAAGGAGAAGACAAAAATTACACAGTAGTAAAATTAAGGAATGAATTCATTGTTGGGGGTGGGCGGAAGAGATGTGTCGAGCAAGTCTTGCCTCGTCTGCTCGGTCCCTTCGGGAGCGACTCCCCCAGTATCATCGTGCCTCATCTGCTCGCTGGATAGCACATTCTGCTCGCCTTCAAGTGGACCACTCTGCTCGCCCTGCACCTGATCAAACTCATGCTCGGCTCGGTAAACTTGGTCGGCAGTACCTTCAACATCCGCATTCGAACCATCTTCCTCATCCAAAATAGGGTCATCAATCTCGATCCCATCGGGGAGGTTGGAGAAGTCACATATGTCACTTAAATCGGCAATGGAAAGATTATGATCAGGGGGATTGTCGGCCATATTTTTCTCAAGATGGACTTTGAGCGGAGTAATTTGATCGGTGGAAAGGGATTGCCTCGCAGAACGGAGGGCATTCACAAATGCACATATATAAGAAAAATTGGAAATAGAATCAACATACTCCTCGGTGAACAACTTGGAGTTTTCGAGACCCAGACGAGTGTTGGTCTCTTCAGTGGTGAGGAGTTGCTGGGCAAACAGAGTTTTCTCGCATTCTACAGTCTCGATGCCTGTTTTGAGTTTTCGGAGCTCAACGTTCAGCTCGTCCTGAACTTTCCTAATGCCAGCCACCTCTTCCCGATTACGGTGCAGCTCCTCCCGAGCAAGGCGTAGCTCCTCTCTGGCCTGGCGAGCATCTTCCCGAGCTAGACGAGCATCTTCTTGAGCTTTACGAGCCTCTGCTTGGGCTGAGGATACTTGTTCTTGAACCAACTTCATTTCATCTTGGGTTCTGGTCAGCTCGTTCACCTTCTCTTGGAAACTCGTGATAAGAGTCACATAGTTGGCATGAAGTTGGGCGGACTCGGTGTAAGCTTTTTCAAGGAGAACCAAAGATTGGCCATGGCGCACTAGGCCAAGTCGCATGGTTTCCAAAGTCGTTGGACCCTTAGTGGCCTCTTCGAGCTCAGTAGTCCATGCTCGGATGGGGGTCTCACACGCTTTCTGGACATGCTCGGGAAGGCCAGGAATGTTGCGGACACTAGGAGAGCAATAATAGTCTTTCAACTCTGGCATCAGAGGCGACAATCTGTTCAACCTATGTGTTATAAAAACAAATAGATATGATTAAACGACCAAATCAGATGGAACAAAGAGAGACTCCAACAGGCGAGCAAACGTACCTGTTCACCCGAGCAGGGTCCCATCCCATAAACGACTTGTCCTTGGGAGAACAGAGCTGGGAACTTAAAGGAGTCCAGGTTCGGGGTCCTGCAGGGGGTGGAGTGTTGGGGAATTAATTGCATGAATCTATTCGGGATGAATATATAAATACAAATTTAATTCTAACAATTATTACTAGCATGAATTAATCCTATATTAATTCAAATATTAATTCAACAACAAATCATGCATATAAACAGTTCACATAAATCCTACGCATGTGGAATTGCTACGGGTTTACGTGAACTAACCTCTTGTTGTGGCAATGGTCTCGTCGATAAAAACACACCAAAAAGCCTTCCCAAGTATTTCCTAGTCCTTGCTCGTCAATCCGGTGGAAGGAAGCTCGCGAACAATTAACAAAAGGGAAAATAAAATTTATTGCACCACCTTTGTGGATTTACTAATTTTTCCAGCACATGGAATTGTACTTGGGAATGAAACACTCATTCCCTATTTATAGAGGGTGTTGGCCGATTTTTGCACATGGAATAGGGAGGAAAAAATCTTTTCTTGATCTCCAAGAAATCCTGAATATATCTCATATATTCTTTTCTCCATAATTAAAATATTCCATAAAAATCACACTCTCTCTTGTTATGGTATATTTTCGAAAAAGAGGATAAAGAAAACCAAGATTTGGATCTTCTTGAATTTATGAGATATACTTGTATTTCAAGAAATACATATCTTCCATAATATCTTTTCAAGAAAATCAAGAAAATCTTTCTTTTCCTTCTTTTTCAAAAATTTTGAAATTTCCAATATAAATAACCAAGTGGGAGATTTCTTGAATTTAATGAGATAATCTTGTATTCCAAGAATACATATCTTCATTCCATAACAAAATTCAAAGAAAATCTTTCTCCCCTTTTAATTCATATTTTTTGAAAAATGAGGAAAAATAGCAACAAGAATTTATTTTATTTTTAAACACCTTTTTCAGTTATTGGACTTTATGTTGGGCTACTTGGGGGGCCTTTAGGAGAATTAAGATTGGACCTTCCAATGGATCTTGAATTATCAATATTGAGCCACAATATTATTCAAGCCCATAAATATTAATTAATCCCACTACATAATTAATATTGCACTATCCATCTTAACCCATATTACAGTTAATACGGCTCCCGATTATTATTTCCAATGTTTAATATTATCTAGCCCATTAATTAATTCAAGCCACTGAAATAGCTTTTCATTAATTAATATCTTTTATCCTTGGTTAAGGAACGGTTCAACATTATTATCCATACCGGAAACAAATTCCACTTGCAAGATTTGGTATGATAAATCTTATGAACCTCACAAGGGGGCAAATCGAACAAGCGTACTTGCACACGATTCTCCGTATTAAAGCTTAGCAATCGCATGTGACCAATAATATTGCCCAAGATATAAAGCATTGAATCTCCTTGATTCTCTACCCGTAATAAGTCAAAGCAATAGTTACTAACCACACAATCCTATTTAAGGGATGAAGATTAAGAAATAACTAACCACTGAGGTCTACTTTTTCCTAGTTCAGTTCTAAAGAATTTGTCCCCCTGTAGGCCCTCTTCAGTGCATCAGTCATGCACTAGTGTAATCTCTTGGTCAAGACAAACCAATCTTAGCCTTACACTTCAACCTTTCACGATGGATTGTTCATTTCCATCTAGGTCGTGAATGGTGTACTTTTAGTTACAAGGGACTGTTAATTTAATCTTCTGTGATCTGGTATCACTAAATTAACTACAATGTAACACGTACTATTTATTGAACAGTTATGTAGTAAATATATGTAACATTCGATGATATTTAAAGCATCAGTGATAAACAATTTATTTCAGTAAATAAGTCCGAAATTCAGTTTTGATTATACAAAGTAAAAGCATACTTTCCAGTATAATCCCAACAATCTCCCACTTATACTCAAAGTATGCTTTTAAGTATACTACAACATGTCTCGTGTAGTTCCTAATACGTGACATCTAATGTCACCTACACGAACTTAATAATATCCCCCACTTATACTTAAAAGCGATTAGCAATGGTCTTGACACCCATTCCTTCCACATGTCTCTCGAATGTATTCTCGAGGCGACCCTTTGTGAATGGATCTGCTGGGTTGTCTTCGACGCGATTTTTTTGCCCTCTATATCTCCTCTCTTAACGATTTCTCGTATAAGATGGTATTTCCTTTCAATGTGTTTGTCGACATTGTGGGCTCTTGGTTCCTTGAATTTGCAATCGCTTCCTAAGCATTGTCACAATAAAAAATGATTGTTGGGCAAATTCGGAACTACATCCAAGTCCACTAGGAAGTTCTTGAGCTAAACCGCTTTTTCATTTGCCGCAAAGCAGCCTACATATTCGCTTCCATGGTAGAATCTGCGATTCATTTTCGCTTAATGCTTCTCCATGTCATGGTTCCTAGCCCCATGCAAAACACACTACTGGGAGGTAGATTTTACGAATCTAAGTCCGATTGGAAATCCGAGTCCGTGGCCGATGGGGATTAGACTATCGATCGATAAACTAACATTCTATCTCGAGTTCTTTTCAGATACTTCAGAATGTTTTTAACTGCCGTCCAATGTTCTTTCCCCGTGTTACTTTGATATCTTGCTACCATGCCAACGGCAAAGCAGATATCAAGTCTTGTGCACAACATTGCATACATAAGGCTTCCGACAGCCGAAGCATAAGGAATGCCTTTCATGTCATCTATCTTCTTTTGTGTCTTAGGGCACATTTCCTTGATAGATGGATTCCATGTCCGAAAAAGGTACGAAGCCTTTCTTGGAATCCTGCATGCTGAATCGTTTCAAGACAGTGTCTATGTATGAAGCTTGCGATAAGCCTATCATCATTTTCTTGCGATCTCGAGTGATCTTGATCCCAAGGATGTGTCCGGCTTCCCCTAAGTCCTTCATATCAAACTGTTTTGAAAGCCATGACCTTACGTCTGATAACACCTTTACATCTTTCCCGATGATCAGAATGTCGTCTACGTATAGTACTAAGAATACCAATGCAGTTCCAACAAGGTTTTTGTACACACAACTTTCGAACTCGTTTTGATCAAACCCATAAGACTTTATAACATGATCAAAACATTGGTTCCAAGCTCTGGATGCTTGTTTGAGTCGGTAAATGGACTTCTTGAGCTTACAAACTAGGTGTTCTTGGCCTTTTTCAATGAAGCCTTGGGGTTGTTGCATATAGATTTCTTCATCAAGACTTCCGTTTAGGAAAGCCGTCTTGACATCCATTTGCCAAATTTCAAAGTCGAGATGCGCAGCAATGACAAGAGAATTCGGATGGACTTGAGCATTGCTACAAGCGAAAAAGTTTCCTCATAGTCAATCCCTTCTTTCTGAGTATAACCTTTCGCCACAAGCCTTGCCTTGAAGGTTTCCACCTTAAAATGCGGTCCTCTTTTTCTTGTATACCCACTTGCAACCAATGGGTTTGACCCCATTAAGTGGTTCGACTAGCTCCCACACTCTGTTATGATCCATAGAACCCATTTCGCTTTCATTCTTTGTTTGCCAAGAAACCGCGATCCTTGTCTTGGATTGCCTCGTCATATGTCCATGGGTCTGATTCATCTTGTCCGGGAATCAAGTCCGAGGACTCTCCTATCCCCATGAATCTCTCGGGCTGTCTCACAACCCTCCCACTACGACGAGGTTTCGGTTGTGTAAGTGTGTCGTTTGGTATGTCATCTTGTACAGTTGGCACTGAGGTTAGCCCCCTTAGCTCATTTAAGGTAATCTCACTTCTGGGTCTTCTTTTGTTCATATAGTCTTCTTCCAAAATTCTAAAGTGGGTGCTTATTAACACCTTTTGATCTTCGGGACCATAGAACATACACCCTTTTGTTCCCTCGGGGTAACCTACAAACAACCTTAATTCTGATCGAGGATCCAATTTTCCGGCTTCCTTGTCCAACACGTAGGCCGGACACCCCCAAATTTTTCATGTGTCTCAAACTGGGCTTGCGCCCGGTCCATAATTCTTTGGGAGTTTTGGGAACCGATTTGGATGGCACCAAGTTCAGAATGTAAGTCGTTGTTTCCAAGGCATGACCCCAGAACGACTTGGGAAGATCCGCATAACTCATCATAGATCTAACCATTTCCAAAAGAGTTCTATTTCTTCTCTTTGCAACCCCATTTTGTTGAGGGGTTCCGGTGCGATTAAATTTGGGATGCAATCCCTTTATCAGACAAGTAGTTCAAAAACTCATCGCTGAGGTACTCGCCTCCACGATCGGATCGTAGAGACTTGATACGTTTTTTTTCTATGATTCTCTGCTTGAGCCTTAAATTCTTTGAATTTCTCAAAGGTCTCAGATTTATGCTTCATAAGGAAAATATAACCGTACCTTGAGTAGTCATCAATAAAAGTGACGAAATACTCATAACCTCCTCTTGCTTTGGTTGACATTGGACCACATATGTCAGTGTGAACGATTTCTAACACTTCTTTGGCTCTATTCCCCTTGGCTCCGAATGCCCTCTTGGTCTTTTTACCCTCCAAACATGATTCGCAGGTTGGAATTGGTTCAACTTGGAGAAACTCCAGTGAGCTGTCTTTCACCAACCTTTGGATCCTCTTTGGATTAATATGTCCCAATCTTAGATGCCATAGAAGTGTCTCGTTCACGTCTGATGAACGTTTTCTTTTCTCGGAAACAATTGATGTGTTATAGGATGCATTTCGTGAGTAGTGTGCACAATTAATTGTATAGAGATTATTTGACAATGTTCCATGACAGATAAATTTATCATAAAGAGAAATGGTAACAAATTTATTAAAAGTAACCGAATATCCATCAAGGTAAAGTTTAGAAACTGAAATTAAATTCTTTCTAAAATTCGGAACGTAAAGAACATCTCTTAAAATTAAAACTCTGTCTTCAAAAGACAGGTGCACTTCTCCCACAGCTTCAGCTGCCACTCTCGTAGCATTGCCCAGTGTGATGAGGATCTCACTCTCACTAAGTTGCCGGGTCCGCTTGAACCCCTGTAAAGTGAAACAAACATGATCAGTGGATCCCGTATCCACCACCCATAAATGGGAGGCATACGCCGCTAAGCAAGTTTCAACAACTAGTGCGTGAGAATTACCTTTCTTTCCATTCCTTTTGAGATTGGAACAGGCCGACCTCCTATGTCCTTTTTCACCGCAGTTAAAACATTTTCCTTTTGGTACTTTCTTGACACCCATCCAGTTAGCTGTCTTTCTCTTACTTTTCTTAGTGATGAGTTTGCTTTGGTTCTAACCACTTTCCTTTTCTTGAGACTTGCCTTCCATTGGCCTAGATCTTGAGTAAAGACTTTTGGTCACCAATGCTTCGTCTTTCTTTCCTAAATGCTTCTCTATTTTCTCCAAGGCTTCTTGTAGAATGTCCATAGTAAACATGTGATCACTCATCACAAAACTACAGTAAAACCCATCGAAGCACCTTGGAAGAGTTAGCAAAAGAAATTCGATTTGGGCCTCATCACAATACTTAGTACCGAGATAAGCCAGTTTTTCAAAATGGCGTTTAATTCTGAGAACATGCTCCCTTACAGGTGTTCCCTCAGCTATCTTTAGTCTGGCCACGTCGTCATTTTTAAACTGATTGATCATCCAGTCTTTTGTTAAAAACATTTCTTCAAGACTTTGCATAATTTCTGCAGCAGACTCAACACCTTCATGAATGTGTCTCAAATCATCAGACAGTGAAGTCAAGATTACACGTTTCATGGGTTCATTGGCCTGCTCCCAAATATTATACAAGTGTCTTTCCGCATTGGCTGATTCATTAGTAGGCATACGGGGCTTGGGTACATCAAGAACCCAATGATGTTCTTGTGTAGGTAGGACAAAACTCATATTTCGTTTCCAAACATTATAGTTGTCACCAGTTAATTGGTGTTCTTTGAGTGTATATAACAGTGGATTAAAAGGTTGCGACATGATGAACTGAAATAAATAATAATATACATAAGCACAAATATATCACAAAATTCGATCACAGGTTTTGATATTAAAATCTCAAAAAAAATATGAACATGCATCAGCCAACATATCAAAACAGTTTAAATAAGCCACGTGGGGTGGGTCATTATTTAAACACATTCAAGCAGGTTACAAACAAGAACAATTGCAAACCTTTAATATCCAGATTAATAGTTGGCTCCCACTTGACCAATATAAAATTGACAGGGACTTCGGGGAAGTATATGCATATCAATTTTATACCTAAGTAATAACCATGATTAAATAAAAATTATTATTTCACTTTGAACGAGCCTCGTGGGGAGGGCCATCGTCGCCACTAGTAATAATCCACAATCATCCATTTGGAATTTATTCATGTGAAAGCTATCTTTTGACCGTCCCGTGGGGGGAATTTCTCCAAAAGAATTCATAAATAAATAAATCATGGATGTCAAAATTAATTCAATTTTATTATCCGGAATAAAATTGTCAATTAATTATTTAAGCATACTTAGTAATTTTTGAAAGTGAGATTTTTCATTGGACAATTCTCATGCAAACACATTTAAACAAATTAAATAAAGCACAAGAAATCACAACAATAAATCAAGCAAAGAAGAAAAATAAACATATTGGGCACAAATTATCCAATTGCCATGGTTTGATTTTTCTTGGCTTGATTTTGAAGAAACATCGTCTTGAATTCTCCCACTCGATCTTCTCGAAAAAGAACTCCGTCTCAAACGCCACACCAAGTAGCTCGCAGGCCGGGACGACGACGATCCGCCGCCTTTGGTTGAATAAATCGGCCTTTCCAAGACGCCGGCCAGCATCGCCGCCTGCGGCCTCGCCCGCAGATCTCCGGTGAGTACTGCGGCGCCCTCGCTTCGCTTTTGCTCCGCCTTCGTTCGCCTCGGCCACTTTCGCAAGATGGTGCATAAGGGCACCTACGCAGCGCGCCCCCGCAGCGTCTGCCGTCCTTGCAGCAGCGTCCGTGCCTATCCTCTCGATACTAGCGTCGTGCCCATCCGCATGGTGACGTCCGCGTCGTGCGCGTGCCTCCCTTGGCACGTTTCGCGCGATGCACGTCGTCCTTGTATGGTTATGGATCTATCCTTCAATTCTTTATCTCGGCCTTCGTTTCCGATCCGGTTACAATTTATTTACAAAAAATAAATAAACCTAGATCTAGATTAGTCTATTACATTGATCAAATCAAACAAATCCTAATCTACTCGTGGATTTTCTCACGAGACAAAACGAATTCGAACGAATCGAATTAAAAACCACAATTTATATGCATGCATAAATAAACACATTAAATTCCATGACAATTGGATACCTGCAAAAAAGATCTAACAATTCTACTATCCAATTTCAAATTTAATGAAAACAAATTAAATTACAATTTAAAATACAGAGCCCGAAACCGAGGCTCTGATGCCAGTTGTTGGGGAATTAGTTGCACGGATCTATTCGGGATGAATATTTAAATACAAATTTAATTCTAACAATTATTACTAGCATGAATTAATCTTATATTAATTCAAATAATAATTCAACAACAAATCATGCATATAAACAGTTCACAAAAATCCTACGCATGCGGAATTGCTACGAGTTTACGTGAACTAACCTCTTGGAGTGGCAATGGTCTCGTCGATAAAAACACACCAAAAAGCCTTCCCAAGTATTCTCTAGTCCTTGCTCGTCAATCCGGTGGAAGAAAGCTCGCGAACAATTAACAAAAGGGAAAATAAAATTTGTTGCACCACCTTTGTGGATTTACTAATTTTTCCAGCACATGGAATTGTACTTGGGAATGAAACACTCATTCCATATTTATAGAGGGTGTTGGCCGATTTTTGCACATGGAATAGGGAGGAAATTTTTTTTTCTTAATCTCCAAGAAATCTTGAATATATCTCATATATTCTTTTCTCCATAATTAAAATATTCCATAAAAATCCCACTCTCTCTTGTTATGGTATATTTTCGAAAAAAGAGGATAAAGAAAACCAAGATTTGGATCTTCTTGAATTTATGAGATATACTTGTATTTCAAGAAATACATATCTTCCATAATATCTTTTCAAGAAAATCTTTATTTTCCTTCTTTTTCAAAAATTTTGAAATTTCCAATATAAATAACCAAGTGGGAGATTTCTTGAATTTAAGGAGATAATCTTGTATTCCAAGAATACATATCTTCATTCCATAACAAAATTCAAAGAAAATATTTCTCCCCTTTTAATTCATATTTTTCGAAAAATGAGGAAAAATAGCAACAAGAATTTATTTTATTTTTAAACACCTTTTTCAGTTATTGGACTTTATGTTGGGCTACTTGGGGGGCCTTTAGGAGAATTAAGATTGGACCTTCCAATGGATCTTGAATTATCAATATTGAGCCACAATATTATTCAAGCCCATAAATATTAATTAATCCCACTACATAATTAATATTGCACTATCCATCTTAACCCATATTACAGTTAATACGGCTCTCGGTTGTTATTTCCCGTGTTTAAGATTATCTAGCCCATTAATTAATTCACGACACTGAAATAGCTTTTCATTAATTAATATCTTTTATCCTTGGTTAAGGAACGATTCAACATTATTATCCATACCGGAAACAAATTCCACTTGCAAGATTTGGTATGATAAATCTTATGAACCTCCCAAGGGGGCAAATCGAACAAGCGTACTTGCACACGATTCTCCGTATTAAATCTTAGCAATCGCATGTGACCAATAATATTGCCCAAGATATAAAGTATTGAATCTCCTTGATTCTCTAGCCGTAATAAGTCAAAGCAATAGGTACTAACCACACGCAATCTTATTTAAGGGACGAAGATTAAGAAATAACTAACCACTGAGGTCTAATTCTTCCTAGGTCAGTTCTGAAGAATTTGTCCTCCTGTAGGTCCTCTTCAGTGCATCAGTCATGCACTAGTGTAATCTCTTGGTCAAGACAAACCAATCTGAGCCTTACACTTCAACCTTTCAAGATGGATTGTTCATTTCCATCTAGGTCGTGAATGGTGTACTTTTAGTTACAAGGGACTGTTAATTTAATCTTCTGTGATCTGGTATCACAAAATTAACTACAATGTAACACATACTATTTATTGAACAGTTATGCAGTAAATATATGTAATATTTGATGATATTTAAAGCATCAGTGATAAACAATTTGTTTCAGTAAATAAGTCCGAAATTCAGTTTTGATTGTACAAAGTAAAAGCATACTTTCCAGTATAATTCCAACATGGAGTAGATGTACCGACCTCCATTTTGGCAATTTGTGTGATCGGACCGACCACATAGGCAGTTATTCTGGTCGTTTCAGCAGTAGGGGTCGCCTCATTAACATCGATGCTCGATGGAGCTATCGAATTTTGATCGTCAAGTAGCCTTTTGGATCTCTTTGGTGAGGGAGCTTGGTCACTCGATCCCTGCTCGACAGGACGAGTTATCCTTTTCTGCCGACTCGACTCGCCCGGTCCGGGCGCGGCAGGTCGGCTCGCCTTTTTCAATCTGCTCGCCTCCCCTCGGTTTGCTCGTTGAGCATCTCACTCGGCCTGGATTCGAGCAAGCTCTTGGGGTCTCTTGGTTCGAGCCATTTCGGTATGCTCAGATGTGCTTATGGCAATAGTTACGGCAGGGAAAGCTGTAGACAGAAGAATTTATTAAAAAAGAAAGAGAAACCGGGTACAAAAGGCACAACACATTTGCAAGTATAAAAAACAATCATTACCAGTTGGATTGAGGGAAACTAAATGGTGAGGGTACACGTACAATCCTCCTTTCTTCCTTTGGTCTGCAGTGTTCAACATCTTCACCGAGCGTTCTGAGTATGGCTCAAGGTCGATTTGCCAGATACTACTGAAATAACCATCGCTTGTCTCTTTGTCTATTGCTGCTTGAATTCCTGAGATTGAGGAAATAAGTTAAAATCAGTTCACTGTGGAGAGTAAAACCACAAAAATACTTACTTCGATAGATTCCAAAATCAGTGGGGATGTCTAAGCGGGCATTTGGTTCACATCCTGAAGCAGAACTTTTCCAATCACCCCCGACGAACCAAAACTTCTCTTTCCAATCTGTGATCTTATTAGGCACGTCCTCGATGACCTTACATTTTACATTCGCTTGCATGAACAACCATCCGTGTTCGCCTTTGGGTCGAGACAAATGAACTAATTGAGTAAGTTCTGCTGCTGTTGGATAGTACACAGGTTTTGTTTTGCCAAACAGAGTTAGGAAACTCATAATCATATGCCACCCATTCGGCATTAGCTGTGTAATAGTGATATTCCATTCTACGAGCAAGCGAGTAATGACTGGATGAAGTGGGAATCGAAGACCCGCTTCCATTGTATCTAAGTTCACAGCAACACAACCCTCGGGAGGCTGGTCTGCTCGCTCATCGGGACCAGGCTCCCAGAAAAACACATCCTTTGGAGTCTCGTAATTCCGATACAATTGGCCGAGCATATCTACATCGATCACACTTGCAATTTTGCTCGCTGGATATTCATTTTCGACCCTTGTCCTAAGAGGTTGTTCTGGCCATTCAAAATCATAGCGAGCACTATACTCGATATATGTTGGGCTATGAGGAAGACCAACAGGGATATCGATCACCATGTTCCGTTCGCTATCAAATCCTCTATTCGACTCATTAACATTTTCAGTTACTGGGATTTCCTCCCTCATATGATCGTCACCCCTATTTACATCACGATTACCTACAACCCTAGATCCAATTTGGGGTTGGGATAAAGAATCTTCACCCGAATCATCTAAAAAATCGGTGCGGGCTAAATCCCGGTCTAATTCATTGAGGGCATCGTCGAAATCCGACGAAAGAATGGCAAATGGTTGTCGAATTTGCCAGCGGGATCTTGAACCCGAGGCGTTCATCTCCGGCGCATTAGCACCACTACGGGAGATTGGACGGTAAGATGAGAAAGAGGAACTATGATGGTTTGACTCTATTGAAGCGGTAGAACTCGAACGAGAAGTCATAATTGGAATTAAGGGGGGTACGAAGTAATTACCTGGAAGAAATCTTTCGCCGTAATAAGCGTGCTCTTGCCAGAAATTTCAGATGGGACGAAATGTGAAGAAAGAAAGAAGAGAGAATGAAGAGAAATAAAAAGGGCTGAGGCGGCAAAATGGTTTTTGTATAGATGCTGGATTTAAAATTTTTGAAAATTCAAAAGAGAGGTTTCTGATTGTACACATCTCGAGACTAGTGTGATGAAGTCTTTTCGGGTCCAATAGAAAAGACCAATCTCGACATCCAACACAGAAGATGAAGCGACACTCACGAAGACCCACTCAATATATCTAATAGCCGGGCCCCCATGATGAATACAAAGCGGCCCGACTGGGGGGTATTGTTGTGATCGATGTTTTTACCTCGATTTATTTGTACACGTCGGAGGGACACATGTATTAATAAATTATTAAAATAACCATGTCCGATGGAGAGGTGTTCGCCTAGATAATAATTATCAACCATACAAGTGTGCTCGCTTTGTAAACCATACAAGTATGCTCGCCTTGCCGACCAAACAAGTATGCTCGCCAAATCTGGCAAGCATTATAGTCATTCTTGTATGCTCGTTAAGGACAGTGTTCCGGTACAAAATCGATATGGTCAAAGGGGCGAGCAGAGCAATCGATCGAGCAAAAGTTGATACAAAGGGCATATGACATAAAAGCCAAGTCACTAACTGAACCATCTGGACGACAAAAACAATGCCTTATAATCAAGTAAATCCAAAGGTCAACCAGGAAGACAAAGTTGAAAATGTGGCAGCATCACATGAGTTCTTGCAAGACACGAAGTCTCCAGCTCATGCTTGCCAAACCAGCACATGCTTGTCAAAGTACTATAAGTAGAATAAAAAAGAGCAGTAAGAGGGTTCAGAAAAATTTCCAAGTACTCGCACATATTTTCCAAATCACCATCTTTCGTAGAAGGAAGTTTTCTCCACGAGTAGTATTGTGTACTGTAGACGTAAACCTCGCAATATAACATCCCTGGCTTGGAATGCCCCCAGAGTAGTAATTTATTGATGAACTGGGTCAACAATTTCTTGTTATTTACTGTAATATTGTACACGTACTTATTTTGTTTGTGAGTTGTTTTAAAATTAGCCACATAGTATTCTCATTAAAAAATGGCTTACAACAGACGACTGGTGTGAGATATTTGGAGTGTCTAGGGCCACGGGTGCTGGAGTTTCTGATTTTCTGAATCCCGGCACTCCTCCGAATGATGATAATCCAAATGTGGATGAAGATGACGTGTCTACAAGGGTGAACGATGAGAATTAAGGGGAAAGCCAAACTCCAACTGGAAACACTCAAAGCAGTTTTGAGATGGGTAAGACTAGCAGTGGTAGGAAAAGGAAGATTCGTGTCATTCCAGATCCTTTTATGTCTGTGATGCAAGGTTTCTATGAGATCGCTCAGAGGATTGGATTTGAGCAAGACATCTCTACTGCAAGGCGTGAGATCTACAAATCTGTCTCAGCGATGACCATGATCACCAAGGCAGAGATGCTACGTGCCACTGCCTTTATAGCACGTAGCGTGGAAGATACCGATGTGTTCTTTTCATTGCCTAATGCTGATCGGGTGGAGTTGGTTATGATGTTGCTTCAAAATGAAATTTGATTGCTATGATTGCCCTTGCTACCTCTATCATTTTATTATGAAACTATGTTAATCGAACCACGTACATTATTTATGTTTTAGTAGTCTAACGAACTAAACGTGTTATGGTACTAGTATTTTTGCTTTTGATTGCAGTATGAAATGTGTAATATGCTTGGATATGTTGACGGACTTATTTGGTGTCAATAATATGTTTGTGATATGGATGCATTTAAATTCTTGTTGATATTTATTTATACAGTCAGTTTTGTTATATGGGTGATTGGTGATATTTTATTGGTATGTTTTGAATAAAATCACCTTAGATCTATGGGTATAACTTTATAAACCTGCTAATGTTGTACACCTGTTAGTTTTAAAATTTGTATGCAGGATATAAAAAGATGGTAGCAAATTGTTGTTAACAATGTTGAGTCAATTCCACATGAATTATACAGTAATGCATCAATTGTTGCATCCATTAAACAACGGTAGTTCAAATTAATCAGAAGCTAATACAACAGATTTAATATGTCCTACTCAATATAAATATTGCTAGAAACTAATACAACAGATTTATAAAGGCCTACTCAATATGAAATATTGAATGAAGCGATCCAAACTCTGGTTCACCAAACTCTCTGTACACCTTTCCGAACTTCTTGTTTATCAACTCTGGAACTGTTATCTCAACAAGCTGAAAATTTTGCAAAGAAACAAATAATTCAATAGTAAACCTAAATAAACAATTTTCACACTGGAACTAATAGTGAAAACTGAATCTGGAAATTTATAAACAGGTGTGGTCGACAAGGTTTGGAATAGTCAACTTTATACAAAGTACCAGTATATGAGCTCTATATATGTCTGAAAAATTTGTACAAATTGGAACCCAAAAAAACATGACCCAGTCAAACAATCTGGAACTCAACCACACAAACTTTTAACTGGAAAAGTTATAAACAAGGTTTGGTATAATCAAAAGTAAACAAACAGTGAACCTCATTATTATATAAAAAAAAAAATCATCGCATGAAGCCAAATTTTAAAATTGATTCTAAACCCAATTTTGATTTTAATTATTCACGCTAATTTCGGAAGAACCCCAATTTTTATATTCACCACAATTTCGCAATAATAAACGACTCGTATTGAAAGAGCAAATCACTACAGAATTGAAAATTGTAAAACCAAAATTTTTATATTAATTCTACACCCAATTAAATCTTGAATCAATTTTATTCACCTTTCACGAAGAAGGAGACAAATTTAGTCGAGGGGGAACTAGTAAAAACTTCCATCGCGCCGCTGGAGAATCGCGCAGGTGTTGGGTAAATCGAGCAATATTCACCACAGGAGATGGGTGAAATTTGTAAATCAAGAAGTTTTCTGGACAGGAGATGGGTCGCTTTTACATTCCGAACCAATTCGCAACGCTATGGTAAATTCTAGGGTTTGCGGGTTTTGTGATGAAGAAATATAAAATGTGTTGGTAGTGAATAAAAAAATCGTGACTTCCAAGGGGTAAATTGGTCTGTCAATGTTTTAATCTCACTTATAAATGAGCAACCAAACACAAATGTCAGATACAAAAGATGTTATATTGGACCAAATTTTAATCAACCAAACAGGTTAATAAAAATATTAATATTGATTCGCCCATTTTATATCGGGCCTTTTAATATTGCCCAACATGAGAGACCCAAGCAAACGGAGCCTTCCATGAAAATGTAAAAGAAAAAAACCTAAAGATTCAAATATAGATAGACTTAACTACAACACAGTGTCGGTCCTTTTATGAGGCTAATGAATCGATCGAATTCAGGCCACGAAATAAGTTAATTTTTTAGGGATCCATTTTTTAATACCTTATATATATACATACATTAAATATAAATAAAGAATATAATTTCATTTTGTTGTGTGTATAAAATTATGAGGTGGAATCCACCCTTTCCTATCATGAAGAACTTAACATAAGAATGGCTTCGGTCAACCTTGGCCGTGAGGCGAGCTCTTCAGTTTGCCACCATGACAAAACCAAGGTCAATGGAGTTCGACCGAGAAGGACAACACACATGAAAAGTTGACAAGATATGTGTCAAGGACTCGGAACATAATATCTTCCTTAAACATGTCGAAACCAGCGAATATCGACAATGGGACAAGGTACAACGGTCTATTTTAAGTAGTCTGCAAAATTTACCAGCGAAAATCTAGGGATCTGCTCAGATTGACAGCTATCAAGCAGCTCAAGCGAGATCAACCTGAGTCTAGGGGTGAGCATTGGTCGGTTTGGTCACCGAATAAGTAAAACCGAACCAACTCAAATTTTATTATTGGTAACCGAACCGACCGAATAACCATGAAAACCAAATTGTAACCTAACCGAAATTTTCAGTTCGGTTTCGGTTTTTAACCGAACCGACCGAAATTTTATGATTTTTTTTTTACTTTTTAAGCCATACATGAATAAAAATAACAAAACTTTTTCAATAGAAAAATACAATCCATAAATTACATGCACTAAATAAGAACAACCCACAAGATCATTAAATAAAAGTCATACCAAGTACACGCGAACGCGATGTAATCAATTAATCATGTAATAAAAAATATAGTATTTATATAATAAATTAATAATTATATACTCCACCGTCCCAATCTTGACTACTTAGTTACTGTGTGCTCGGAGTTTAACAAAAAGTTGTTTATTAGTATTTTATGTGATAAAATGATAAAGTTTTGGGGGCAGAAAGAATTATTTATTAGTATTTTATGTGATAAAGCGATAAAGTGTTGGGAGTAAAAAGAGTTGTTTATTAGTAGTTTATGTGATAAAGTGAGTATTTCCATTTAAGGAAATGTATAGTTAAGATTGGGACACTCAAAACGGAAATAATGTAGTTAAGATTGGGATAGAGGGAGTATTTAATAATTATATTTCAGTTATTAAATTTTTGTCCGTCACCGAACTGAACCGAAAACTGAAAGTTTATAAAATTAGAAACTGTAACCGAATCAAATTAGAAAATTCAATTTGGTTCGGTTGATTAATTCAATTTTCACTGAATTTTGTACACCCCTACCTGAGTCGACCTCCCTTTAAAGATGTGATATGACGATCTTTGGCATTAAATGAATTTGCAGACATTTAATGCTCTTTGTATAGCTAGCTAAGAGAGTGGGATACACTCTCCCAAATTGTATTATAAATAGAGTGTATTTAAGACCCAATAAAAGATTCGAATTTATTACTCACCAAACCTCTCTTAAATCACTTACTCAAGCATTGAAGAACATTCAAAGTGTTCTTCAATCATTTGCATTTATTGGCCATACTTAGAACTTTATTGTTTGATTAAGCTAGTATCCTAGGACATATTCCACACTTAACCCACCGATTTATTAGCTATCACATGTTTATTGGTTTATTCTTATTTATTGTATGTTATTCACCAGTGTTCGAATTCTCTTAGTAACAAAATCTAATAGTATTTTTAGTTTAATATGAGAAGTAGATTTCTTTTCTTTTTTGTTAATCAAATAAAAAATTTAAAAGGCTAATCACTAAAAAAAAAAAAAAAGGACCTAATCTACATAATAGATTTATCATTCAAATAAAATAATTTTTTTGAAAAGGTCTAATCACCCAAAAGAAAAGGGCCAAAATGGAAAACAATTAGGAGAAAGTCCGAAAGAATGGAAAAAAATTAGTAGAAAGACTGAAAGAAGAAAAGAAAAGGAAAAAAATATTTTTATTTTAATATGTTTCTTTTCTTTTTTTTTTAATCAAATAAAAATTTAAAAAGGCCTAACCACACACACAAAAAAAGAGACCTAAATGACATAACAAAATCAACATTCAAACAACTTTATGTTCCTTTTAGTTAATCAAATAAAAAGTTGAAAAAGTCTAATCACCAAAAAAAAAGGCCTAAATGGAAAAAAAATTTAGGAGAAATACTGAAACAAGAAAAGAAAGGGGAAAAAATATTTAGAGAGTGATTTTTTCGGAGTTGAGGAACTTGATTAATGCGTTAACCACAAAAACTATTGGAATTATTTGGAACATAATTATCAAATTATTTTTAGGATAAAGTAATATTTTATAACATTATTAATCTTTGAAAATATATAAACTAAGGAAGAAGACCCCATTTAAAAATCCGATTCAGGTCCAGATAATCATAAGATCGATCTTTGCTACAACAAAGATCCTCAATCTATCAAAGTTGATGTAAATTCTGCAAATGCATCGCCAGTAAAAGTTTGAGTTCCCACGAGAATTAATTTATCAACTTGCATCGAATTTACTAAATAAATAGATAATAATATTATTGTTTTCTTTTCAAATTTAATTATCATTGATAATTGTAGAAATATTAATATAATGCAAAAAAATGAATAATATTCCCACTCCGATTCGTTTCAAATGTTCATGTGATATTATCGGGTTTTTTTTTATCAGACAAAAAAGATGTATATTAAACAATAACTCATATGGTATGGAAACCACTGAGTCCGTATTTACAAGTAACAATTACATAGATAAACCAAAACTTTAGCAATCTAGAGCTGCTCTAGAACACTGAAGTTAACTTAAAAAAATAATAGCTTTTCGTAATTAGATTTTTAGTTTGACACTTTCATCTCCTCCACGGTTTTATCACTACAAAAAATACTCGATTTAATGAGGGTTATTAAAGAGGGGAACAAAACCCTCTTTAATTCGCGAGTGTTTTAAAGAGGGTTTGGGTTTAAGAGGGTTTTAGCGAGTGTTTAAAACTGGCGAGGGTTTTAACCCTCGCCAAATGTCGACGCACATTTAGCGAGGGTTTAAAACCCTCTCCGAGTCTCACACGCATTTAGCGAGGGCTTAAAACCCTCGCCAATTTTGAAAAACACTCGCCAACCTGTAACGGTCAATACCATGATTCCCGATGCCAGATGCCCTCGTTTAACGAGGGCAAAATCGGTCGCCAAAACCCTCACCCCCACTATATATACCCCCGAACCGTCCATTTGTCCAGTTTCACAATTTTGCTCAGCCAAGAGAGGAAAGGAGGCGATTTTCAGGTGAATTTCAGGCGAGTTCCGTGTGCTCCTTTATAAAGGTATATTTTCATTTTATTTTATCGTTTCATAAGTATTAGTTGTTTCATTGTTTAGTATAATTAGTTGTTTTATTGTTTAGTATTACTTGTTTTATTGTTTAGTATTACTTGTTTTATATATTGTTTAGTATGGACGTGGGAGGGAGTGTATGTTATACCATTTTGAGCCAAGTTTATTTCAATAATATTTAATTATATATATATATATATATATATATGTGTGTGTGTGTGTGTGTAACACTCTTTTAATTTTACAGGTTGATGCTTTCTAATAACGTATCAAGAATAATTAGAAATATCATGTCTAGACACATGGAGTTAGGTGGCTACACTTTCGCCAAGGTGTCCGATCAAAGGAAAAACGAGTGGTGGGAAACCTTCCAGGTATATATGTTAATTAATCTCATATTTTTATATATTTCTAACTACTTAATTTAATGTCGTTTATATATTTTTTTGTTAGAGGGAAGTCGTATGGATGAGGAGGCTGAGGATAAAGAGGACATCAGAGAAAAGTGGAAAACAAGGGCAAGAAAGCAATATTCTGATCTTCTCAATTGTTGGAAGAGGTTGAATGCTAATGATGAGACTGTGAAGCCCCCGTTGGATGAACGTGTATGGAATGCACTGAAGCAAGCAATACTGGGACCGACCAGAAGTGAAGGTTAAGAGCGATCAGTGTCGGCGAAATAGGTTGTCCAAGGGGTCTAAGCATAAAGGCGGTTCAAAGGGAGCTGCGGAATTTGCATGGGAATACGTAAGTAGTTTTTGTGATATTTTAATTACTTGATTACAATAATAATTAATTATTAACAAACTGCACCTAAATTCAGTTTAAGACAAATGGAAGCCTCCTAACTGCATGGGACCTCGTGACACATTTCCACGAACAAGAAGGAAAGGAAGTCACGTACAACAACATGGACGCTAAACTTGTAAGTGCTTGAATTTGTTTAGTCACTATACGTACTACTTAATTAAGGAGTTAATAATATATTTAATTTTAAATGTCAAAATATTTGTATGTTCAGAGAGCTGTGAGGGAGTCACTCAGCCAGTTAGCCGTGCAACCAGCAAACGAGAAGGAGAAAAAGAAAAAGTTGAGCCAGCTGTATATGGAACAAGTGCCATACGTCCACAGAAAGCATAAAGGTCTCGGTCAAATGACGAATATGGGGCCCATTCAATCTGGCTCAGGTGGGAGCTCAATCGACACTAGTATTGGCTTCTACTCGTAGATTGATATGGAACGTTTGTTAGTGCAAGAACGATAAGAATGACAAGAGATGACTACGAAGTTTCAAGAGAAAATGGAGAGGCGGGAGCAGCTTATGCGCCAGGAAATGGAGCGGCGGGAGCAGCTTATGCGCCAGGAAATGGCTGCGTATTATCAGGGGTTCCAGGTAAATCCACCCAGTGGTGGGATTTTTTCCCCAGCAGACCGGTGATAGTCCTCATCAGCAGGTGGGACTCTTTACCCAGCAGACCGTGTTGGGGTTATACGTGAAAGTATGCTTTTGCTTTGTATAACCTATGTATTAAACACTTATTTACTGAAATAAATTGTTTATCACTGTTGCTTTAAATATGATTGAATGTTATATATATTTATTGCAAACCGTTCATAGCACACGTTACATTGTAGTTAACGTGGTGATACCAGATCACAGAAGATCACGTTAATAGTGCCTTGTAAACGAATGTGTGTTTCACAACTTAGATAGATCCGAACAATCTATTGGTAGAAGTTGATGTGTAAGGCTCAGATTGTCTTGTCTTGACCAAGAGATTACACTAGTGCATTCGATGCTTATTTGAAGGGACCTCTGAGAGAGGATAAACTCATTCGCACTGACTTAAGGGATGAAGAGTTAGACCTCAGTGGTTGTTGATTTCTTAATCTGTCACTTAATAAGGTTTGTGTGTGATTAGTAGTTATTGCTTTGACTTATAAATGGGAAGAGAATCATTGCGACTTCGATATCCTATATCTTGGGTAATAATATTAATTGCATGACAGTTGCTAAATTAATAAAGGGAATCGTGTGCTTGCAATGTCTTGCTTGATTGATCCCCTTGGTGGGCTCGGAACCTTTATTATACCAAATCTTGCAAGTGAATTAATTTTCCGGTATGGATAATAAAGTTGGGATGTCCTTACTCCAAAGATAAAGATATTAATTAATATAAAGTTTTTCAGTGGCTTAATTAATTAATGGACTAAATAATCTTAAACACGGGAGAGCCATATTACCGTAATATGGGTTACCAAATAATTATATAGTGGCATTAATTAATATTAATGAAATTTGAATTATATGGCTCAATATTAAATTGAAGTCCATTGGAAGGTCCATCTTAATTCTCCTAAAGGCCCCTCAAGTAGCCAAATTATAGTCCATTAAATAAAAGGTACTTAAAATAAAATAAATTATTGTTGCTTATATTTCCTTGAAATTTTCAAAAATATTAAACAAAAGAGGGAGAAGAATTTTCTTGAAAATATTTTATGGAAAGGAGATAATGTATTCTTGGAATACAAGATTATCCCATAAATTCAAGAAAACTCCCACTTGGCTTCTTTAATAGGAAATTTTTGAAAATAATAGTGAATAAAAGGGGAAGAAAGATTTTCTTGGAAAGATATTATGGAAAAAGATATGTATTCTTGGAATACAAGAATATCTCATAAATTCAAAAAGATCAAATCTTGCAAATCTTCTTGTAATTTTTGAAAATATAGGCTAAATAAGGGTGTGAGATTTTTGTGGAAAAATACACATGGAAAGAAGAATATATTGGATATGTTCAAGATTTATTGGAGATCAAGAAAAGATCTTTCCTAGCCCTAATTGCCTTGAAATTTTATGGGATGAATTTTTCATCCCCAACTAGTGTTCCATGCGTTGGAAATATTATAAATCCACAAAGGTGGTGCAACAATATTTTTATTTTCCTTTGTTTTATAAATCGTTCATCGGAGAACCTTCCACCGGGGTTATTGGACGAGGACTTAGGAATACTTGAGAAGGACTTTTGGTGGGTATCCAGATACTTGATCATGTCTGTCTCAAATCGTCTCTCCAACGGGTACGTTTACGTAAACTCCTAGAAATTCCGCATGCTAGGATCTTTTACGTGAAATATTATTTGCATGTTGTTGTTGGATTAATTATTATTTGAATTCACTTGGATAAATTCATGCTAGTAATAATTGTTAATTTAAATTTGTGTTTATGAGGTCATCCCGAAAGATCCTGGCACATGTTATCCCAACAGACCGGTGGTAGCCCGCAGCAGGCCGGCAGTAGTCCTCACCAGGTGTAGGTCCCGAACGGGTTTCGTGGGAGCAGAAGTCTAGAGGGGAGGGGTGAATAGACTTCTGAAAAACTTTTCGTGCGGATCAGGTGTGAAAGCAGGTTTCCTGATCAGAGTGCGAGTGAGTCAGTATGGACTGATATCCAACTTACTGATCGCCTGATGGCTGTTCAGTTCGGTGTCTATCAACTGATTGTGCGGAAGCTAGTTTATACCTGTATGAAAAACCAGTTTTAACAAATCAGATTCTCGAGCCTGTTTTCAATTAGCTGACCAAGTAGTCAAACTGATCAGATCAGTTGCTTGATGCAAACTGATCCTAACTCAGAATATGTATGATATTTTAAGGAAAGTCGTGTGCGATAGTGTAAAGCAGTTAAGAGCAGATAAATGCACACAAGATTTATAGTGGTTCGGACAACCAGTCCTACGTCCACTCTTCCCTATCACAAGGGGCACCAACTTAACCGACTTGGACTTAATTTATTGTGTTAGTCCAACACATTACAACCAACAGATATTTATAGAGTTCTCACTCAACCGATCCCAGAAATCAGAACTAGAAACCCTAGTCTGAAATCTTGCTAAACAAACTTAACCTAACTTTGGGTTTGGGTAAGATTTGTTGTTGTTCCAACTGGAAATCTATCCTAGTATTTGTGTAGCCTAAAAGCTAAAGGATGAGATTTCTATGCTAAGAACAATGGGATGAACACTTAGAAATAATCTTCAAGTTTGTGTTCTTTGTGCGGAAATCTTGCTATAGTATGAGCTTCTTGATAATTTCCGTGTCATCACTTTGAAGAGTAATCCCATATTTATAGACCTTGAAATCAAAGAGCCGTTGGAGAGCAATTTGAATTTCCGGCTATATTTGGTAGATATGCAGGATTTGATGTGACAGGATTCAGGGACGGCATGACCGAAAGTGTGAATAGTTGTCCTTTCTAGCCGTTTGACTATGCAGCGCCGAATCCCGCATTATCAGCTTGTTCATACGTGTCATCTTCTCATTGGTTAATAAATACAACATTTCAGTGTTTGTTCACCAACTAAAGTTGACATTCTTCTGGTCTGGCTTACCCCGTATGTTTCTGATAAGTAGATAAGCTTATCATCCTGCTGACTTGGCCTGAACTGATCTCAACTTCTACTGATCAGTAGCCTTGAGTATACTGATGTGGTTGTCTTAGCTTCAACCTATCGACTCTGCTGATATCTTCATAGAGTAGGTCTTCTGGTCTTCAAGTAAAGTCTTTTGAAATCCGCTACTGATCTTCGGCTGCTGATCTTACTACTGATCATCGCTCTGCTGATCTTCACTTACGCGGATCTTCAGTACCGATCTTCACTTGACTTGTGCATCTTGAGTTCTTCTTTCATAAAGACCTAATCTAACACATCAGCTGTCTAACATGTTCAGCTGGTTTCCTATCATATCATCAGTCGACTAATATGTTCGACTGGTCCTATTACAACAATGTAAGACGAGTTATCCGAACCACTATAAAAATACGTGTGTTCTTACTTGCTTTCATATTAACTGTCATACATACTTTAGCAAATCTGCATAACACATTTGAAAAATTTTAAATCACCTCCCATTGAGATTTTACGAGTTTTATATCGGGTTTTTCGGGACCAACACCAGGTCAATCCTGGTACCTAGGGGTTAGGGCCGTTCGGCACCTTATTTCCCCCTTATCCGGCTTATCCCTCATATCCGAATGTCTCTCTTAGTGGGTATTCTACTATTCCCGTGAACCCTCCTGGTGGTTTTCTTCCTACCGGTGCCCCTCCTGCTCTCTTGGTCCCAGTGGTTCGGCATCTCGTGCTCGACGTCGTTCAGATAATGTTCCATTTAATGATCTTCTCATCAATCCAACAATGAATATCAGCCTGATGATGATGTAGATTTGAATGACGGATAACTATCTTGATGATTTTGTATTTCTGAATACCTCGTCCCATATTCTGGCACGTCAGTAGATTTTTCAGGTTTTGGTGTATCAAGTACCCATTTGGATGGTTGTGCAGCTAGGATAAATTTCATTTTATAATTCCAATCAAAATAATTTTCTCCAATAAGCTTAAGATCTTTGAGTTTATTGAACAGTGGATTAAAAGGTTGCAACATGCTGAACTGAAATAAACATACAATTTGTGTCAATATCCAGATTAACACAAATAAATCATATAATTCGATCACATGAATCATATTAAAATCTCAAAAAATATGAACATGCATCAGCCAACATCTCAAAACAGGTTAAATAAGCCACGTGGGGTGGGTCATTATTTAAACACATTCAAGCAGGTTACAAACAAGAACAGTTACAAACCTTTAATGTCCAAATTAATAGTTGACTCCCACTTAACCAATATAAAATTGACAGGGACTTCGGGGAAGTATATGCATATCAATTTTATACCTAAGTAATAACCATGATTAAATACATAATTAATATTTTGTTTTGAACGAGCCTCGTGGGGAGGGTCATCGTCGCCACTAATAATAATTCACAATCATCCTATGGAATTTATTCATGTGAAAGCTATCTTTTGGCCGTCCCGTGGGGGGAATTTCTCCAGAAGAATTCACAAATAAATAAATCATGGAGGTCAAAATTAATTCAATTTTATTATCCGTAATAAAATTGTCAATTAATTATTTTAAAGCATACTTAGTAATTTTCGAAAATGAAATTTTTCAAAAACAATTTCTCATGCATCGCATTCAAACAAATTAAATAAGCACGAAAAATAAAGCAAACATCAAAACAAAAAAATTAAACATATTGGGCACATATATCCAATTGTCACGGTTAATTTTTGTCATGTCTTGATCTTGAGAAATCGTCTTCATAGCCTTCATCGTTCGTCTCAAAAGGCTCCCACTCGAACGTCACGTCAAGCCACGTCTCGTGTATCGACCAGCTTGCGGGTTGGGGTGCACGCCTTGCACCTGACCCGGCGGTGTCAATCGGCGCCCATCGCCCGGTCTGCGTCGCCAAAGCGAAGAGGTCTCGGTGGGCGCCACGCGTACCAAGCTCCTTATTGCTGCCACTGCCGCCGCCGCTTCGCCTCGCCCAGCGTGACCAGCGTGCATGCGCCAAGATTCGCCCAAGCTCGCCTCCAGGTGTCGCGTCCGCTGGCCTTTCTGGCGCTACCCAAGCCCAAGCTCCACTCGACACTCGGCCACTCGCGGCGCGCGCCCGTCGTGCCGAAGTGTTCTCGCCGCCCCGACGTGACCGCCTAGCACTTCATGCTTTGGCTCGCGTACGTCCGGGCACTTGATCGCCCGTCTTTAATTCTTCATCTCCGCCTTCGTTTTCGATCCGATTATAATTTATTTACAAAAAATAAATAAACCTAGATCTAGACTAGTCTATTACATTGAACGAATCAAACAAATCCTAATCTACTCGTGGATTTTCTCACGAGGCAAAACGAATTCGAACGAATCGAATTAAAAAACCACAACTATATGCATGCAAAATTAAACATTCATCAAATACCATGACAATTGGATACCTGCAAAAAAAGATCTAGCAATTCTACTATCCAATTTCAAACTTAATGAAAACTAATTAAATTACAATTTAAAATTCAGAGCCCGAAACCGAGGCTCTGATACCAGTTGTTGAGGAAATAATTGCCCGGATCTATTCGGGATGAATATTTAAATACAAATTTAATTCTAACAATTATTACTAGCATGAGTTAATCCTATATTAATTCAAATAATAATCCAACAACATATAAACAAGTCACATAAATCCTGCGCATGCGGAATTGTTAGGAGTTTACGTGAACTAACCTCTTGGAGTGACAACCATTGAGAAGATGGATATCCCGTTTACACGAACAAACCCAAAGAGCCTTCTCAAGTATTCCCTCATCCTTGTTCAACAATCCGGTGAAATGATGCTCGCGAACAATTAACAAAAGGAAAAATAAAATTATGTTGCACCACCTTTGTGGATTTCTAATTCTTCCAACACATGGAATTTTTATTGGGGATGAAAAATTCATCCCCTATTTATACTAAGGGTGGTGGTCGAATTTTTAGTAGAAAATAATATGGGAAAATCTTTTTCTTGATCTTCAAGAAATCTTGAATATATCTCATATATTCTTTTCTCCATAATTAAAATATTCCATAAAAATCTCACCTCCTTATATTATGGATTTTTTGAAAAAAAATAAGGAATGGAAATCCAAGATTTGGATCTTCTTGAATTTATGAGATATTCTTGTATTCCAAGAATACATATCTTCCATAATATATTTTCAAGAAAATCAAGAAAATCTTTCCTCTCCTTATTTAATCAAAATTTTCGAAAATATCATAATAAATAGCCAAGTGGAAGATTTATTGAATTTAATGAGATAATCTTGTATTCCAAGAATACTTATCTTCATTCCATAACAAAATTCAAATAAAATCTTTCTCTCTTTTATTTATTATTTTCGAAAAAATAAAAAAATTAGGCAACAATAATTTATTTTATTTTAAACATCTTTTACAGTTATTGGACTTTATCTTTGAGCTACTTGAGGGACCTTTAGGAGAATTAAGATTGGATCTGTTGGGAAATATGTAATTTAGTTTTGATGGAAGTTCCAAAACAAGTTGTAATAGGACCGGTCGGACACATTAATGATCGATGACTTTGATTCAGAATAAGATGACCAGCTGAAATGTATAGATAGCTGATGTAAAAGATAGGTCACATATTGAGGGAGAACTCAGTATGTATAGGTCAGGTCGAAGTATCAGATGACCCAGAGAAGGTCGATGATCCAAGACTAAGCAAATCAAGATAAGAAGTCGAAGATTAGGTGAAGACAAGAAGACATCAAGACTCGGAAGAACTCAAGACTCGGATGAACTCAAGACTCAGATAACATCAAGACTCGGATGAACTCAAGACTCGAGATAACATCGAAGACTCGGATGAACTCAAGACTCGAGATAAACTCAAGACTCAAGACGACTAAATACACCGAGGCTCGAGAGACACCGAAGATCAAAAGACCAAGACCTACTTTTCAAAGCAGAGTCTCGCATATTGAAGCTAAGACAATGTGCAACCAAAGACTCAACATGGTAGATCGATCGGTTACATTTGATCAAGTCACTCACACCGTGACAATAAAAAAGATACACCGCATAAGATTTAATCCTCTCCAAAAGGAATATCAATCGCCTAACGAAAGCAAATTTTCAAGTAAGCCGGCCAAAGAAGAAAGCGACACGTGCACAAAAAGAGCCGACAATATGGGATACGACAACAGCAGATAAAAACGGCTCTAATCATGCCGACGCCACGCCTTAAAAATTGCAAAGACGTCACAATCATATCCTCTGACCTACCTAATATAGCCCAAAATTCAAATTGCTCTCCAACGGCTTCTTGATTTCGAGGTCTAAAATGGGATCGTTTCTTCATTTTGAAGAAGAGGTTCAACAAGTGAAAAACGCAAGAACAAACACGGAGACATCGCAAAAGAAGCTAAAGCTACAAAGAAATCTCCACCACAAGAACACTACATCCGAAGATTATTCTTAGAGTGTTCATCCCATAGTTCTTAGCAAGAAATCCTATCCACTAGCATTTTGGCTATCTAAAGCACCGGGATAGATTTCGGTTGGAACCCTCAATCATTCTTTACCCAAACGCAAGTTAGGTCAAGTTTGTAGAGTGAGAACTCATTAAACATCTCGGCTATCCTCTTTGTAGGATATAAGTCCCGCTTAGTTACGTTGTAGAGAGTGGGAACTCGATAAACATCTCGGCTATCCCGAAAAGGATATAAGTCCCGTGAGGTTAAGCTTGAGTGGGAACTCCCAGAACATCTCTCGCCATCCCGAAAAGGATATAAGTCCCGCAGTTAAAGTATGTTAAGGTTCCCCGTGTTAAGGGAAGAGTGGGACGTGGGGACGGGTTTTGTCGAACCATTATAAAACGTCTTGTGTGCATTTACTTGCTTTTTCTTATCGCTTTACACAAGTCACAATAACCGAGTTTAAAGCGCATACAAATTCTAAAGTTAAAGTTTAGTCCGCACAAGCAATCGATCGATCGGTCGACACTTGATCAAATCGGTTAAAAACCGACTTAAGAATCGATTGATAAAACCGGTTTTTCACACGGGTAAAAAACAAGCTTCCGCACTATTGATTAAACCGACAGATATCAAACCGACGCCCTCGGGCACTCAAGAAGATTGAACATCGATCTAAACCGATACACTAGCACTGGATCGGGTAATCTGCATTTCACACCGATCCGCGATGAAAAGTTTTGGAAGTCTATTCACCCCTTCCCTCTAGACTTCCACCCTCACAAAACCCGTTCGGGACCTACAAGTGGTATCAGAGCAGTGGTTCTACAGACCACTGGCTTTGAGTATCTTTGATTCTTGAGGAAGAACCTTTGTGGTCATTTGAACAGATCTTGAAAAACCGTTTTAAAAACTCATTCATTTTCAAAATCACTCAAAGATGGATAATACCTACGGTATGTATCATGATTTGCCTAAATTTTCAATTGATGAGTATGCAGATTGGGCTATATATATGTGCAACCATCTAGGATCGATAAGCGGAAGAATGATGGAAGTCATCGAACGAGGACCCATCATCATATACCACGACAACCCAGCAGTCGGAGGAGATCCAGACTTTGCCACGGGAAGTCTTGTGCGAAAAAGCCCAGCTTTGATGGATGCAGAGGAAAGAAAGTTGTTCACTCTAGATACAATCGCCATGCATATAATCATGAAGACAATGGATAAAGTCACCAAAGAGAAGATAAAGTAACTCAAAACGGCAAAAGCAATGTGGGATACTCTTGCTGAGATCTGCGAAGGAAATGATCGATCAAAAAGACAAATACCTACATGTTGAACTGGTGAAGTTCGAAAAATTAAAGATGTTTCCCAACGAGACCATCAACGAGCTCGATGGGAGGATCACCATGTCAGTCAATAAGCTATGAGAACTTGGTAGAGAGATGTCAGACAAAGATATCAACTACAAGATCTTAAGATCTCTCACCAAGAAATGGGACATGAAAGTCACGGTAATCAAGGATTGCCAAGACATTTCAAAAATGAAGCCAAGTAGCTTGTTCCTAAGCCTTAAAGCTCACGAGTTTGATTTAATCGAAAGAGAACAAGCAGATGGAGACGAGACGCCTGCTGAAGCCTCAACGTCTAAATCAGTTGCGTTTAAAGCAACCAGCAGCAGATCGAATGCCACTGAACCTGTTGGAAATATCATAAGTCAAGCAGAACAGATCGCTCTGCTTACCAAGAAACTTGAAAGAACAAATACTCAGCTTGGTAAGTATCGAAAATTCTACAGTGACTATCAAAGAAACAGGAGGCCAACTGACAGATCACGAGAAAGAACCAGATCTAATGATCGAAGAGATCACAGAGAAGAAAAAGAAAAGAGATGATCCGGACGGATGAGAGAAGAGATAACAGATCTCGACAGAAGAAGTTCTGACATTATCGTAAAGGGAAGTCACCGACAGATCCTACTGCATTTAAGTAACTCACCGGTAGAGGAAGTTCCGTGAGATTGAGGATCTTGCTTCAATCGGCGAGAAACCAGTCACTACAAAGACCGACGCCTCGACCGACTCCCCATAGAATGAGAAGAGAAAACGGAACAAAAAGAGAGCAACGCCAGAGATAGAAAAGCCCCGTAGTCTATTACACATCCGAATTGATGATTCCTATTCCGCTTTTCCGAGGACTCGCTACTCATCCAGAGAAGACTTTCGTCTCGATAAGCAAAGTCATTGACTTCCACGAGCATGAATATCTCGATATTCTCTTCGGATGACGATGAAGTTCGCTTAATGGCCAAGGAGGACCAATCTGAGGTAACCTCCAAAACCTTCTGCTTTTTCAAATTCCACACCTGCTATTATTAGCACACCTGCTGGAGAGATTGGCTTGCAGCTCTACTCTGAGCAATTGCTTGATGATCTCTCTGAAGCAGTAGACACTTATACAATATTGGAAGCTGAAAATGACAAGCTAAGGATCGTAAATAATCGTTCATTAAAGAGAACGCCTCTCAAGAAAGCCTCTTGAACCGAAATTGCCAAATCGCCAGAAGGTAACTGAGGAACTTAACGTTCTGAAAGTTAAATCTTCTGATCACGAGAAACAGATCAAAGATCAGCTAGCAATCAACAAACAGCAAGCTGATGATTTCAAAATCCTTCAAGCTAAATTTGATGAGCTATTCCGACTACATGATCGTCTTAAATCTACTGAGGATAGTATGCGGAAGAAAATAGAGGTTTTTACAAAATCTTCTAAAACCGTTCAAGAAATGAACACCTATTTTCGAACGCCGACTAACAAGAAGGGAATTGGGTATGAGAACCCTTCTACATCCTCAAAAGCCCCGTTTGATTCCCTTCAGAAGGGTGTAATCAAACAAGTCTCTGACAAAGATACACTAAAAGCTAAAATTGTATCTAATAAGGGAAAAAGACCTGATGAGCAAGTAAGGCAGGTGCCTAATCAGAAAGGGAACAAAAATAGACCCCAACTGATAAAGCATAAGGCTGGTGCCTAATCAAAAAGGGAACATAAATGGACCCTAACTGATAAAGCATCAGCCGAGGAATCAACAGAAGAACCCAGTTCTTCTGAAGAGACCTCAACCTGATCAGCAGATTAGGTATCAGAAGAGACAACACATGAGAAGGAAATCTAATCTGAGACCCAATCAAGGTCAGCTGCCTAATAAGCAAGCTATAGGTAAACTGCAAAGACCACCTATGCCAAAAATATATGAATCTTTTGATGGTAGCAGTCGTATCTACCCTTATAATCAGAGATCTAGGGCTACTGCACCTGAGCCACACTGGATTAAAAGAAGACAAAATAAAAAGAAAAATCCAAAGTCTTCTAAGTCATCCAAGGCTCACACTAATAATCATATTAATCAGAAAGCATATAAAGAGACGTATGATTATGTTGATATGTATGGGAGACAAATCAGACCTTCTAATCTTTCAGATTTTCATAGAAGTGCTCTATTTGTGTGGATCTCTAAATCCACCACTAACCCCAAGGACCCAATTCCAAAGGGGTACCTAAAGCCTGATTTGATTGCAGGTTCTCGTGGGACTGGCCAACAAAGAAGGTGCAAACGCAACTATCTGGTACATCGATAGTGGATGCTCAAGGCACATGAGAGGAAGCAAACATCTCCTTAGATCTTACAAAGAACAAGAAGGCCCACATGTACTCTTCGGTGATGATAACTTTGGTTTTACCAAGGGATTCAAACCTTAGAAAATGATGATGTACAAGTAACTGGAGTCTCGTATGTCGAAGGATTGAAGCACAATCTACTATCAGTATCACAATTCTGCGACAACGGATTCAGCGTTGAGTTCTCGAGCGACAAGTGTACGATAAGGAATCGAGCCACTCAACAAATCTTGCTAACTGGTTCAAAGAAAAGGCACGATCTACATAGCAGATTGGAACAGTTGCCCCAAGAATACATGCTTAATTGTTAAGAGTTCTAAAAGTTGCAGTTGGCTCTGGCATAAAAGATTGAGTCATCTGAACTTCAAGACTCTTAACAAGATCGTTAGGATGTCTTTGGTTGAGGGACTTCCGAATGAGATATTCTCCAAAGATCAGACATGTGTTTAATGTCGAAGGAAAACAAGTTAAATCCTCATTCAAGGGAATACCAGGACCAACATCCAGTAGAGTATTGCAACTGCTCCATATGGATTTATTCGGACCAGTTACACCAGTCAGTCTCAGTGGACGCAAATATACTCTTGTAATCGTGGATGATTATTCCAAGTTTACTTGGGTTGTATTCTTATACAAGAAGAACGAGACAACGACTAAGATATCCGAATCGCTCAAAAAGCTACAAAATGAGAAGCGGTGTCAAGATAGTAAAGATCATATCGGATAAAGGTACTGAGTTCCGAATTCCTTTATTCTTTGATTGCAGACCGAGTTTGGTATACAAAGATGAAACGGTCACCGCAAGAACGCCAGAACAAAATGGAGTAGCGAAGACGGAGAAATAGAACTCTCAAGGAAAGTTCGCCAAGACTATGTTATTTGAACATGCCACACCAAGCTATATTTTTTGGGTGTATAATAAACACAAAGATGTCATACCGTAGCAGATGTTCTCTCGACTAAGACTCACTTCAAAACACCTTATGAACTGTGGAAAAGACGAAAACCTCATGTTTCATACTTCCATGTTTTTGGGTGCAAATGTATCATTCACAACAATGGGAAAAGTCAGTTGACGACTTTTGAGGCCAAGTCAGATGAGGGTATATTCTTAGGATATTCCTCATCCAGCAAGGCTTTCAGAGTTTACAACAAACGAACTCTAGTTGTGGAAGAAACACCCCATGTGGTCTTTGATGAGACATCCTCTGAACAAGAAAAAACTGCCTCAGAACAAGCCGTACCAGAACAACCGTTACCTGACAAGCAGAAAATGGATCAGCTAAGCATCAAGGAGAAAGAAGGTGAACAACCGTTACCCTGAAAGCCGATTCAACAGTCAATCGCATCCAAAGGTACGCATAACCGATTGAAGAAGCTCATTCATATACCGAGATAAGAATAATCGAACCATCTGGTTCAGGGGGAACTTCTGAAGTTCTTATGAACAGACTTCAGCACATGATGAGTCCAACATCAGCTGAGACATGTTCTTATCAAGTGGATCATAATTCTGCACCACTCCCAATCACTAGTAATGAACTATCAGATATGGATGATGTTCACCAAACAGACACACATCAGAACAGAAGGACCTGGATTACCAGTCTTCCAACTGATCAGATTATCGGAGACCCATCTGATAGAGTCAAAACTAGACATCAGATTGGTGAAAGTGCCATATACTGTTGTTATTTGTCTATGAAGGAACCAACTACAGTAGAGGAAGCTCTACAAGACGCAAGCTGGATTCTAGCCATGCAGGAGGAGCTGGAACAGTTCGAGAGAAATCAAGTTTGGGAATTGGTGAACAGACCAACTCATCAAGACGTAATTGACACAAAGTGGGCATTCAAGAACAAAAGAGATGAGAAAAATGTCATAACCAGGAATAAGGCAAGACTTGTTGCTAAGGGGTATTCACAATCAGAAGGAATTGATTATGATTAGACCTTTGCACCAGTCGCTCGCTTAGAAGCCATTCGGCTGTTTCTGGCATATGCTTCCCACAGAGGGTTCACTGTGTATCAGATGGATGTAAAGAGTGCATTCTTAAACGAGGTACTAACAGAGGAAGTTTATGTCAAACAACCTTCAGGCTTTGAAAAAGGCAACCAAGTGTACCGTTTAAGGAAAGCTCTTTACGGCCTGAAACAAGCTCCTCGAGCTTGGTATGATACACTCTCTCAGTTCTTGACAGACAGCGGGTTCACTAAAGGAACAGTGGACATAACCTTATTCAGAATAGAAGATGGAGAAGATATTCTGATGGTTCAGATCTACGTGGACGACATTATCTTCGGATCTCCCAACAAAAGGTTATGTGAGAAGTTCAGCAAGTTGATGCAAGGGAAATTCGAAATGTCCATGATGGCTCGGATGAATTACTTTCTGGGATTACAAGTCAAGCAGAGAGTTCGAAGGGATATTCAATCGCAAAGCGAAGTACACAAGGAATCCATGGCAAAGTTCGAGTTCAACACCGCAAGAAAAGCGAATTCCAATGATAACCGGATTCAAGATGGATCCGGCGAAGATGGTCGAAAACGAATCGGAAGGAGTATAGAGCTCTAATGGATCTCTACTATACCGATCGCCGGCCAGACCGACCATTACTTTTGCAAAGAGGTGTATGTGCGATTTCAAGCAAATCCAATGCAAAGCCACCTAGAAAGCGACTAAGCGGATTCTCAAGTATCCGAAGGGGATCAGTAAACCTCGATTTATTTTACCCATCGATGACAATCTAGAGCTTAGTGGGTATTCTCGATTTGACTACGAGGTTGCGAATCGACGGGAAGTCAACCTCAGGTTCATGTCAGTTTCTGGGAAATAAACTGATCTCTTGGTTTTCTAAGATGCAGACATCAGTTGCGACATCTACTACTTGAAGCGTAATATATGCTGCAGGAAGTCGTTGTTCCCAATCGCCCGCTAAGTCGCGGTGAGGGATTACAACATCGTAGCTAAGAACGTACCTATATATTCTGGTGATAATAGTCTGCTATTGCAATCACTCGTAATCTCGTTTCTACATACAAGATGCAAGCATGTGGATGTCGACACCATTTTATCGAGATCATGTTGAAAAAAGAAGAATATCGGGATGGAAAAAGATCCATATCGACAAGCGAAGAAAAAGTCGATATCTTAACCAAGCCACTAGCTGAGATCAGATTCAGAGAGTTATGCAACGAGCTAGGGCTTCTGGATCTTGGAGAAAATGCACCAGATATGGCTGAAGGATTGATCCCCAGATTCAGTTGGTTAAAAGACTAACCAAGGTTAAGTGGAATCAGTTGAGTTAGGAATCTCAACTGATCAGACGACTAGACGAGGAGCCAATCTGAAGTTCAAATAGGAGCAGATCAGAAAGTCAGAAAGGTGGCCGATCTGAAGTTCAGACAAAGGGCACATCAGTTCAAGATATATCAGATTAAGGGGGAATTGATCAGATTGGAAGATTACTTTATAAGCCGATTAAAGCTGCAGTCAACAAGCAAATCAAGAGTAAAACTACAGATCGCATAAGTCAGAAGAAAACAACACAACAATGGAATAACAGAGTTTTTCATTGATAAAGACCCGAAGGTCAGATTTACAAGTTACAAGTGATATCACAAGATTACAAATGCTACATCTATCTTCAAGTGGTATTACAAGTACAAGAAGACCCGGAGGTCGATGCATAAACCATCAGCCCTAAGACAACCCTAGGCAGGGAAGGAGAGAGAGAGTGTTGGTCCCGGTGTAAATGAGTCTTACACGTGTATGGGGGGGAATACACGTGTTCAGTGTTTTTGAAACTTTTTTTTCATCGAGGTCACTTGGGTCGATAGTCTCGAAGATTAGGTTTCGAGAAGCACAGATCGCTTCTCGAGTCAAAGTCTCATCGAGACAAAGTGATCCCGAAGCCGCTTTTCAGATACCTCGAGATAATCCCAACCGAGTCCCCGAGTGTCGAGAGATCTTGAGTTGCTTGGATCGAGATAACTAACTTATGAATCCTCGTAAGAGAGTTCGGTTTGATAACTATCTCGTTCTAGCTACTCGATCGTATGCGGAATGGTTGGCCCTTAGATTATACTCGTTTTAAGCTTTCTTTGAAAACCTTCCTTAATTGAAATAGTGATTAGGCTGTGATTCACTTATGCAACTTCAATTGGATTGATTCCAACTGAATATCGATTGAAAAGTATCCTTTCAAAACAAGTTAATGCAACAGTTAAGTACAGATAAGGAAAGCAATAAAGAACACAACAATTATAGTGGTTCAGAGACTCAAGCTCCTACGTCCACTCTCCCTGACTCTTCAGAGAAATTCACTATCAACTTCTCGAGCTTTTACGACTACACGGTAGTTTACTTACTCAACTCGCCCCGAAGTTTTCGACTACTACTCGCCGTAGTTTACTTACTCAACCCGACCTTGAGTTTTTTCGACTACCTCGTAGTTTACTTACTCAATCACACACAAGCTTTCGGACTACCCCCGTGAGCTTACTAACTTTTCCTCTAGAGTTTTTCGACTACTCCGCCGTAGTTTACTAACTCTTTACAACTCTTCTCACCAACAAACACACTCCAACTACCTTTCTCAAGGGTTTGGGGTTTCTCGGTTGGTTTTCAACTAGGATGAGATATCCTTTACAATGAAGCACAATGCAAAGGGTTAGGATATCTCGACTAAGCTTTGGATAAATCTTATCAAGCTAGGCTTAGTATAGTGAGCTCTCTTCAATATCGAAGCACTTGGGAAATTCTAAGTTTTTCGAGTGCTTTAACTTTTACAAGAATAAGTTTGAGCTCTTGAGTTGCGTGATAAATTTCCGTAACCTTACAATGTAGAGGGTCACCAAGATTTATAGGCATACACCAAGGTCACTTTTGAAAACTATCCGTTGGAGAGATAACCGTGAGTTCCTCTTGTGGTGTGTGAAACGGCTATATTTAGGGTTTGAAACTCCCTAACACGTTTTAGGTAATAGGTTTTCATGTAGCCGATCTTCACTTTTTTGCGATCTGGAACTTTTGTACATCCGACATCTTTTTTCAAATGATCGTTTATCGATGTCAAGATGGTACAATATCGTCTTCATCTTTTTGACTTTTTGTCTCCGGTTAAAGGTAGACACCTTCAACGGCTCTTTTGGTTACAAACTCGAGTTTGATATAACCTTAACAACACCGACTTAGTTCCTTTTGTGCGCATTTGAATGTCTTGGCAATATTTAACTTCTTAAGGAATCGCGATCTTCTCAAGATTGCATCCTTTAGATAGATATTATCGATTGCCTCTAACACTCGAGTTTATATTGAGCATTTAGTATATTCTTCGAGTCTTGAAGAATTCTTGTGCCTTGAAGACTTTTAATCTTGATTCTTGGGTTTTACATGTACGTGTCTTGAGTCTTCGAGTCTTGTGGTCTTCGAATCTTTGTAGTTTATCTTCGATCGATGTATCGAAGTCTTCGTCTTTGAGTCTTGATTACTCAAGATATCATCATCGAAGTCTTTGATATCTCGGGCCATCCCGAAACTTGGATACTTTAAACATCCGAGTTCTCGAGTCTTGAAACCTATCCTAAACTATATCTCACGACTATACATTTTGCGAGATAACATCCTGAATACTCTAAAATTGAATCCTGACTCAACTATCAAGATCATTCTGAACATGTCATACTTAGGGGTTTTGGGATCTTAATCAAAATCATATATCTTTATTAAATTCATCTCCCAACAGAGAGATTTTAAGAGTTGATGCTCTCAGACTCTCCGACCCAGGGGGCAGCAGAGAAGCTTCTAGAATCCTGAAAGCCGCTCTTAGAATCTTGGAGTGAGAAGCGAGAGCGAGCGTTGAAGGATCTTTAAGCTAGGAGCCCTTAGACCTAAAATCAATGGGCTCTCCAGCTGTTAAATGGGACACAATGCCACAGGTTTGGTCACAAAGACCATATGGCCATGAGTGTCTCATGCAAATATTGAGTTTGATACACTATTGTGCATATCAACCTCATGTTTTGTTTCAGACTAAGTTTGTGGATGCTAATACCGTCATCTCGATAGGCGCACAAGGTGCATACGGTTAGGAGAAGTGCCTTCTCATTTGCCTTAGCAGATCCTCCTCCATGGTGGTAAAGAAGCTTAGCATTGATCGTATGTGAAATCTTAGATGACGACGAAAGCAGTGTGAAGGAACACACAGGGTTGATCTGAGAAGCTATTTTCATTAGAAAAGGGCTAAAGGTTCCCACCGGAAGTATCATCGGAAATAAGGAACTCATCGAAAAAGCATGAAGGATATGCTAAAGAAGAAGAAATGGTTTATGATTGTGTTGTTCGCCTAACACCCCAGGCTATTTATAGAAGGAAATTAGGGGTATAAATGCAAATTTTATCGTCTCAGAAGATCTTAAGTGAAATTTTCATCGACAACGCATTTAGAACACGCGGCTAATGGTTGGATGAGTTAACGGTGTGATTAAATCACAGCGTATCTATGCCATTATTATGGAATGTCAAATCGCGCCGATTTGGGAATCGAGGCGACTTTTGGACTCCCCGAAGTTAAAGTTTTTGCGGGAGTTGGCCTCAGTTAATGCGAGATTATAGAAGAAAACTGTAGGATGAAGTTTTTCAGAAAAGAGGATCAGATAAGTGGCGAAGCGTTACATGCGAAGAATCTGATCAGATGAGCGAAGATATTGTTGGGAAATGCATGAGGCAAACATCAGATAAGTCAACAAAGTACCAGATCAGATCACCGTGGTAACTGATTGATTACAATATCAATCAGTTAGATACGCTCTCTTATTTATCTCTTTCTGAATATCTTTATATGCGTTATTTATTTTAATTGATTTATTTTGCACTATTCATGACGCATGCCCTGCAAAGCTTTTAATGCGGACCTAAAAATGTATTCAAAATGTTTTTATTACGATTTTTCAAGTCCGAAAAACGAGAAGACTATTTTTCTCAATCGTGTGATCAAAATACTTTTTGGCCAACTAATCTCAGCCATCGATTTCAAAACACGGATACTTGAGTACTTTGGAAAGATGTGCAAAAAGGTTTTCCCTCGTTTTCTACAAAATCAAATTTTTTTTCTCAGAAAACTACTTTCCACTACTTCGTCTTCTCAAAATTCTGAAAAGATCACTTTTGTTTAAAATTCTCTGAGAATTATCTTCGAAATCATTTGATTCTACACTTCTGATTTTAAAAATCCTTCTAATCAATTACTGGTAACTTCTTGTTTTAAATCATTTGCATGATCTAGAATTCTCTATGGTACCTAGGTTTACAAGTTGTATTTTTGTAATTTATTTGATCTAAACGCTTATTTGCAACATTGATGCTGAATTTTTTAGTTTGGATGAATTTATTGAAATATCTTACTCAAACTAAACATCAATCTGCATATCTTACGTAAAATGGCACATCTTGTTTCAAGACGGGACAAGGGAAAAAAATCGCAATTTTGCATCGATGAAGAAAGACATCATTGATGAAAAGTACGTCATCTTCAACATCACCTCGGATCAGGAATACCGAAATTTCGGAGTGCTTAAGAAGTGTGGGATCGGAACGATATTGCTCTACTAATCGTAACATCGTTCACACCCATGAAGCCTCGGAGTTTTTTTTACAATCTGCAGAGGGATGAAGACAATGATCTCGACTGATTTCTTCCGTTGGCGGAATGGAAGTCCAGTGACGAATGACGATCTACGAGAGGATAATTCGGACTAACTCGAGGAAGCATCAATCCGAGACCTACACACAACCGCAGAGGAGAAAAGGAGTTTCTTGAAGCCAAGTTGTTGAGACCAAAGAAACAAGGAGAACAAGATTTAACGTCAAAGCATCCTATCTGAAAAAAAGAAAGTATCGCCTTCTTCTTGAGATCGTTCGGAAGGTGATCATGTGCTCAACTTACGACCTTGATGCGGTCACTTCATACAAGATAAGTGTAATGGGCCGCAATAATCAAGAAGGCTTCAGACATCGATTGGTTGGGTATGGTCAAAGCAAGACTTAGAAAAGACTCCGGGAAGTTCGAGCTGACCCAGAGCAATGAAGTGTGCTTATCTTTGAAGTGCTCATTCATACACAAAATCTCTATCATTCTGCCAGATAAGCTGCCACAGAATTATGAATGGAACGAGAATGGAGCGAAGATTTATCAAGCAAAGCACAAGGCCATATTGGGCAAAGATGAGTCCCTGCCTCGACAAGCTGATGAGGATCCGACTCCTTATGTGCCCAAACCCAAGGGGAGAAAAGAAAGGAAAAGATAAGGCAAATCGCATTGTTCAAGTGCGAGAAAAGGTCATTCAAGAGAAGAGGATGAAGAGGAAGGATGCGGGCAAGAAACCCAGATGCTCGTGAAACGCTGAAGACGCCTCATCTCCTCTCGAAAATCGCTTCCAAGTTCGCCCAAAGAAGCCAAATAGAACAGAGGATCTGATGCAAGAAAGATCAGACGAAGAGATAGCAGTCCGTTCTGAGCCCACTATCAGAGAAGTATGGGAAGAACAGATGATCGCAGCAGAAGGAGAGAAATTCGCCGGGCGACGTATGGTGCAACCGAGGAAGAATCACCATCCGATTCTCTCGCTTCTAACCAAGATCTTCCAGAGAGCAAGATCGCCAACACCCATTTCCAAATCACCATCACCCTCTCCTCGTAAATCATCACCTCCACCCTCTCCCCACAAAACCTTCTCTCCTCACCCTCACCTCTCGTAACAAAAATCTCCCACACCACCAATCAATGAACCCGTTCAGGAAACTGAACACCCTCTAAACGCTGAAAACGAACCTGAACAACTAACATCCCAATCCCCAAGAACCTGAGCGAGTCGACGATCATCTGTCCATCTCTCAAAATCCTTTCAACACCGTAGCAAAGATTTTGCTTCACCTCGCAGAGAGCCCCATCGTAAGAATAATGAAGCAACAGATCAAAGAGTATCTGTTGGATCTATGCTCTGAATTGGATCAACATCCTGGCATCCAGCAACAGATAGAAGAGATAGTGTTCTGGAGGGATATCAGACTGAAGAGCATTGAAGAACTTCTGATTCTAATGACAACTCTGGGATCGGACTTCTTTGTAGACTTAGAGTTGAAATGTCTACACAATGCTGGGATTGAAAGTGATGTTGAATTAGCATCAGACGACGATATCCAATGGCTGATTCACGAAAGGTTCAAAATTACTGATAACAGGGAGGAAATCGTTCAACCTCCTACAGATCATGAGGGAAATGCCGATGAACCAAGAATGGGTGCTGCAGATGAGACCCAATTTGGCAAGGGTTCAACATCTGAACAGACTGCTAAAATGAGCTCTGATACCCTAGATCATCATTCTAAGAAGATTCAGGATGGGATCCAAGTTGCATTTGAAGACAAATTCGCAGCGCTCACAACAGATCTGATGAAGCGGTTTGAAGATGAGCAAGTAAAGCTAGTTGACAAAGAACGAAGTCACACTGCTGGGATGCACAATGCCATCCTTGCTGAAGTAATGCAACTAGTATACCCTCTTGCTGAGAAGCTCAAGCTCCAGTCTGACAAACTCTCAGTTCAAACAGAGATGCTCAATCAGACACAGGTACTTTTGGAAAGTGTCTGGGCATCCTTGGACAAAACCAACAATCACTTGGATATGGGTTGGAAACATTTTCTAGCTTCTACAGAGAAAAGGCAAGACAGAAATCGAAACGGCTCTCGAGACGCTTCTACACCTGCACCTTCTGCCACCGTCCAGATCACTCCTCTTGTTGTCGAGGAACTTAGAGAGGAGATCTCACTGCAATTAACAACTCTGAACCGCAAGATGTCCAACCTCTTTGATGCAATCAAAAAGGGGGAAGGAAAAGAGTCTGGAAAAGAGTCTGAAGGAAAAGAGAATACAGAAAAACAGACTCAAGAAAAAGAGAAGGAAGAAGAACAGACTCAGACACAGTTGGTAAAATTTTCATCTCTACCAAAAACCATTGTATCTAACTTGCCAGCCACTCCATCTACCGATCTCGTTGCTGAAATAAAAGAAACTGTGGAGCAACACAAAGTAAAGAGATCGCTGAGAAGAAAAGTACTCTTTCAGAGATTACTACCAGAGTCGACAAAATTGAAGACTTCTCTTCATCCGATTCGTAAAAGAATGGAAGGCGATGATCGTGCCAAGAGCCTTGAACTCGCTAAGAAAATTCAAGAAGAAGAAGAAGAACAACAAGATGAACCCGAAAGGGACTCTAAGGAGGAAGAAAGGCAAAGGCAAGATGATGAAAGCAACTGCGGAAGTTCAGAGACAAGGCCAGACATTCTCCACCAAAAAGCGGATGACTCTGAACAAGTTCAAGAGCAAACAAGACAGAGAATAAGAGAGGCCGCAATTAAAGAAGAAGGTTAGCAGAGGCAAAGGGGTGAACATTGCCTACATCCGAAGGAAGAGGAAGACCGAAAGTCCGCAGCAGAGGAGATTGCATGGGAGAAAAATGCCCTTCCAAAGACTGTTAAAGGCATCCTCACAGACGCGACAAGATTTCTTTCGAGAATGGGATCAAATCAGAGGAGAATGGTTATGTGACGTCTACATCATGGAGAAGATTCTAATTCATCAAGATCAGACTGAAAATGATGATGAATTTCGAAACTGGTTAGAAACAAAATATCCAGACTTCTACCAGACAGTGATGACAGAAGGCAAGATCATGTCACTCATACCAGAAGCTCCATCCTTTGAACTACTCCTTCCACCTCAAGCGCCCGGACAACAACAAGCTAGATCCCGTTAAATTCAAGAACATCTACTATGGACTAGCTGAAAAAGGAGGAATCCATAGAAAAGATGAGCTGGACAAGCTAATGTAAAGGATGTACAGGATGTTTGGCATCCCCAAAGAACAACAAATGTTCAAGTACACCTGAAGAAGACAACTTGGAATCAGATGATAGGTACGCTCTACACATATTCTACAATGCACACACCTATCTGAATAAAACTTTCCATCCCACTGATTCTAAGACATTCATCTCATTGTCTTCTGAGGTATGTACTATTTGCATTATCTACATTTCCATTCATGGTATCTGTTTTTCTGATCAAGTTTTGTTAAGTGTTTTGGTTCCATCAAAAAGGGGGAAATTGTTGGGAAATATGTAATTTAGTTTTGATGGAATTTCCAAAACAGGTTGTAATAGGACCGGTCGGGACGATAATGATCGATGACTTTGATTCGAGAATAAGATGACCAGCTGAAATGTATAGATAGTTGATGTAAAAGATAGGTCACATATTGAGGAGAACTCAGTATGTATAGGTCAGGTCGAAGTATCAGATGACCCGAGAGAAGGTCGATGATCTGAAGACTAAGCGCAAATCGAAGATCGTGAAGACAAGAAGACATCAAGACTCGAAGAACTCAAGACTCGGATGAACTCAAGACTCGAGATATAACATCAAGACTTAGATGAACTCAAGACTCAGATAAACTCAAAACTCAAGACGATGAATAAACCGAGGCTCGAGACACACGAAGATCAAAAGACCAAGACCTACTTTTCAAAGAGAGTCTCGTGATATTGAAGCTAAGACAATGTGCAACCAAAGACTCAACATGGTAGACTGATCAGTTACTTGATAAAGTCAGCTCACACCTGGTGACAATCAAAAAGATACACCAGACAAGAAGAATCCTCTCCAAGAGGAATATCAAGCATCTAACGGGCAAATTTTTGAAGTGCCGCCTCGCGAAGCCAAGGAGAAAGTGACTCGTGCACAAAAAGAGCTGACAATACGGGATACGACGCTGCAGACTAAAATTGCGCTAATCATGCCGACGACCACGCCGAAAATCGCAGAACGTCACAATCATATCCTACAGCCTACCTAATATAGCCCGAAATTCAAATTGCTCTCCAACGGCTTCTTGTTTTCGAGGTCTATAAAATGGGATCGTTCTTCATTTTGAAGAAGAGGTTCAACAAGTGAAAAAAGCAAGAACAAACACGGAGACATCACAAAAGAAGCTAAAGCTACAACAAATCTCCACTCACAAGAACACTACATCTAAAGATTATTCTTAGAGTGTTCATCCCATAGTTCTTAGCAAGAAATCCTATCCACTAGCATTTTGGCAATCTAAAGCACCAGGATAGATTTCCAGTTGTAACCCTCAATCATTCTTTACCCAAACTCAAGTTAGGTCAAGTCTGTAAAGTGAGAACTCATTAAACATCTCGGCTATCCTCTTTGTAGGATATAAGTCCCGCTGGTTACGTTGTAGAGTGGGAACTCGATAAACATCTCGGCTATCTGAAAAGGATATAAGTCCCGTAGGTTAAGCTTGAGTGGGAACTTGGTAAACATCTCGGCCATCCTGAAAAGGATATAAGTCCCGCAGGTTAAAGTAGGTTAAGGTTCCCCTGTGTTAAGGGAAGAGTGGACGTAGGATGGGTTTTGTCCGAACCACTATAAAATGTCTTGTGTGCATTTAATTGCTTTCTTATCGCTTTACACAAGTCACACAACTGAGTTTAAACTGCATACAAATTCTAAAGTTAAAGTTTAGTCTGCACCAAGCAACTGATCTGATCAGTCTGACACTTCAGTCAACTGGTTAAAAACTGACTTAAGAATCTGATTGATAAAACTGGTTTTTCACACGGGTAAAAACAAGCTTCCGCACCATTCAGTTAAACTGACAGATATCAAACTGATCTGCCCTCAGGCACTCAGTAAGATTTAACATCAGTCTAAACTGATACACTAGCACTCTGATCGGGTAATCTGCAGTTCACACCTGATCCGCACGAAAAGTTTTGGAAGTCTATTCACCCCTCCCCTCTAGACTTCCACCCTCACAAAACCCGTTCGGGACCTACAGGATCTTCCAATGGACCTTGAATTATCAATATTGAGCCACAATATTATTCAAGCCCATAAATATTAATTAATCCCACTACATAATTAATATTGCACTATCCATCTTAACCCATATTACTGTTAATATGGCTCCCGGTTATTATTTCCCATGTTTAAGATTATACAGTCCATTAATTAATTTAAGCCACTGAATAGCTTCATATTAATTAATATCTTTTTCCTTGGAGTAAGGACAACTCAACATTATTATCCATACCGGAAACAAATTCCACTTGCAAGATTTTGTATGATAAAACTTGTGGGCCCACCAAGGGGACAAATCAAGCAAGACATACTTGCACAAGATTCTCCGTATTAAATCTTAGCAATCGTCATGTAACTAATAATATTGCCCAAAACAAAAAGTATTGAATCACATTGATTCTCTACCCAACATAAATCAAAGCAATAATTATTAATTCCACACGATCCTATTTAAGTGACGGGGATTAAGAAATAACGAACCACTGAGGTTTAATTCTTCTATATTTATCCTCCTGTAGGTCCTATTCAGCGCATCATAATGCACTAGTGCAATCTCTTGGTCAAGACAAGCCAATATGAGCCTTACACTTCAACCTTTCACGATGGATTATTCATTTCCATCTGGGTTGTGAATTCTGTACTTTTGGTTACAAGGGACTGTTAATTTAATCTTCTGTGATCTGGTGTCACTAAATTAACTGCAATGTAACATGTACTATTTATTGAACAGGTATGCAGTAAATATATGTAACATTCAATGATATTTAAAGCATCAGTGATAAATAATTTATTTTAGCGAATAAAACATAAATTCAGTTTGGTTATACAAAGTAAAAGCATACTTTCCAGTATAACCCCAACAAATACATACATATAATATATACAATTAAAAAGATAATGATAACAAGTAACTAGTCGTGCCCAAACGGTTTGGCGAAACACGCAAGACCTCCACATACCAGGAGATCGCGTGTTCGATACACCATAGGGGTAAATTTCGCCCAAACTATGCTGCTACAGTACCAAATATGTGTGTCCCAGTGGTTGTGTGGGTGCCTAAGAGGGCTTGCAATGCGGGTTCGAATCACCCCAGGTTCAATTTTGATTTTTTTGTCTAGTTAACAAGGGCCGAAAACCCTCGTTAAAATTGTCGGAAATTGGGATAAGGGCTGGTAACCCTCGTTAATTTCACGTACATTATTGGCGAGGGATTTGTTGCCCTCGCTAAACGTGCTAGGGAATTGGCGAGAGATATTTCGATCGCCAATTTGGCGAGGGGTACAGGCCCTCGAGAATCTGACACGCGTCAGTCTCTCGCCAAAGCCCTCGTTAATTTAATGAGGGTTGAAAAATCCTTCGTTAATTGGTTCCCAACGCACATTTTATAGAGGGATATTCTTCCTCGTTAAAGCCATCTCTAAAGTGTTATCCCTCGTTAAAACCCTCTCTAACAACCTCTTTAAATTACTTACATTGTGTAGTGTATTAACATCCTACACAATCACATTATTAATTAAAGTAATGAGCTATCAAGTCTTGTCCACTTTTTTAAACGAGCTTCGATATCTGTTAGGAATTTAACTACAATTATGAAAAAAGTAAAATAATAACACAAATTTGTTGACTCAATTCATAAAAAATGAATATGTTGGGGCCCAGTTCGTCAAGAGTGACTATATCGGGTGCACTACCAAGCCAAAAAATTTACTAATATTGTTGGGAAATATGTAACTTAGTTTTGATGGAAGTTCCAAAACAGATTGTAATAGGACCAGTCAGACCTGTTAGCTGACTGATGACTTAGAATCAGATTAAGATGACCATCTGAAATGTATAGATAGCTGAAGTAAAAGATAGGTCACATATTGAGGGGGAACTCAATATGTATAGGTCAGGTCGAAGAATCAGATGACCCAGTAAGGGCAGATGATCAGAAGACTAAGCTCAAATCAGAAGACAAGAAGTCAGAAGATCAGGTGAAGACAAGAAGACACTGACGACTCAGATGAACCTGAAGACACAGATGAACCTGAAGACTCAGATAAACACTGAAGACTCGGGATGAACTCAAGACTGATAAACTCGAAAAACTCAAGAATAAACTCAAGACTCAAGATGACTGAATACACTGAGGCTCAGAGACACCTGAAGATCAAAAGACCTGAAGACCTACATTCAGCAGAGTCTGCATATTGAAGCTAAGACAATATGCATCTGAAGACTCAACAAGGTAGATCGATCGCTTATCCGATCAAGTCACCACACCGTAACAATAAAAAATTTACACCAGACAAGACAAATCTTCTACAAAAAGAATATCAATCGTCTAACAGACAAAATTCAGAAGTGCCACCTCGCGAAGCCAAGGAGAAAGCGACGCGTGCACAAAAAGAGCTGACATTACGGGATACGACGCTGATGACAAAAATAGCGCTAATGATCCCTACGGCCACGCCGATAATCGGAGCACGTCACAATCATATCCTACAGCCTACCTAATATAGCCCAAAATTCAAATTGCTCTCCAACGGCTCTTTGATTTCGAGGTCTACAAAATGGGATCGATCTTCATTTTGAAGAATGAGGACCAACAGTGATTAAAAAAGGACCAACAGTGATTAACAAGCACCAACAGAGATAAAAGCAAGAACAAACACGGAGACACCGCAAAAGAAGCTAAAGCTACAGCAAAATCTCCGTTCAAAGAACACTACTTTTGAAGATTATTCTTAGAGTGTTCATCCCATTAGTTCTTAGCAAGAAATCCTATCCACTAGCATTTTGGCTACCTAAAGCATCATGATAGATTTCCAGTTGGAACCCTCAATCATTCTTTACCCAAACGCAAGTTAGGTTAAGTTTGTAGAGTGCGAACTCATTAAACATCTCGGCTATCCTTTTTAAGGATATAAGTCCCGCTGGTTACGTTTGTAGAGTGGGAACTCGATAAACATCTCGGCTATCCTTTTTAAGGATATAAGTCCCGTAGGTTAAGCTTGAGTGGGAACTCGGTAAATATCTCGGCCATCCTGAAAAGGATATAAGTCCCGCAGGTTAAGTTTGTAAGAGTGGGAACTCGGTAAACATCTCGGCCATCCTGAAAAGGATATAAGTCCCACAGGTTAAACTAGGTTAAGGTTCCCCTGTGTTAAGGGAAGAGTGGACGTAGGACGGGTTTCGTCTGAACCACTATAAAAAGTCTTGTGTGCATTTACTTGCTTTCTTATTGCTTTACTCAAGCCACACAACTGAGTTTTAAACAGCACACATATTCTAAGATAAGCTCAGTCTGCACCAAGCAACTGATCTGATAAGATTGACACCATTAGTCAACTGGTTGAAAACTGTCTTCAGAATCAGATTGATAAAACTGGTTTTTCACACGGGTAAAAATAAGCTTCCGCACCATTCAGTTAAACTGACATATATTAAACTGATCTTCCCTCAGGCACTCAGTAAGATTGAACATCAGTCTAAACTGATACACTAGCACTCTGATCGGGTAATCTGCAGTTCACACCTGATCCGCACGAAAAGTTTTGGAAGTCTATTCACCCCTCCCCTCTAGACTTCCACCCTCACAAAACCCGTTCGGGACCTACAAGTGCTATCAGAGCATTGGTTCTACAGACCACTGGCTTTGAGTATCATCGACTCTTGAGGAAGAATCTTTGTGGTCATTTGAACAGATCTTGAAAAACCGTTTTCAAAAACTCATTCGTTTTCAAAATCACTCAGCATGGATAATACCTCTGGTATGTATCATGATTTACCTAAGTTTTCAATTGATGAGTATGCAGATTGGGCTATATATATGTGCAACCATCTAGGATCGATAAGCGGCAGAATGATGGAAATCATCGAACGAGGACCCATCATCATATATCACGACAACCCAGCAGTTGGAGGAGATCCAGATTTTGCCACGGGAAGTCTTGTGCGAAAAAGCCCAGCCTTGATGGATGCAGAGGAAAGAAAGTTGTATACTCTAGATACAATCGCCAGGCATATAATCATGAAGACGATGGATAAAGTCACCAAAGAGAAGATAAAGTATCTCAAATCCGCGAAAGCCATGTGGGATACTCTTGCTGAGATATGCGAAGGAAATGATCAGATCAAAGACAGCCGCCTACAAGCTGAACTGGTGAAGTTCGAAAAGTTAAAGATGTTGCCCAACGAGACAATCAACTAGCTCGATGGGAGGATCACCATGTCAATAAATAAGCTACGAGAACTTGGTAGAGAGATGTCAGACAAAGATATCAACTACAAGATCTTAAGATCTCTCACCAAGAAATGGGACATGAAAGTCACGGTAATCAAGGATTGCCAAGACTTTTCAAAGATGAAGCCGAGTAGCTTGTTCCTAAGCCTTAAAGCTCACGATTTTGATTTAATCGAAAGAGGACAAGCAGATGAAGATGAGACACCTGCTGAAGCCTCAACGTCTAAATCAGTTGCGTTTAAAGCAACCAGCAGCAGATCGAAGGCCACTGAACCTGTTGGAAACATAATGAGTCAAGCAAAAACAGACGCTCCGCTACCAGAAAACTTGAAAGAACAAATACTCATTTTGGTAAGTATCGAGATTCTACAAATGACTATCAAAGAAACAGGAGGCCAACCGATGATCACGAGAAAGAACCAGATCCGATGATCAAGAGATCACAGAGAAGAAAAGAAAAGAGATGATCCGGACAGATGAGAGAAGAGATAACAGATCCGATGTAAGGAGCTCGACATTATCGAAAAGGAAAGTCACCTGACAGATCCTACAGACGAAGTGACTCTCCTGGCAGAGGAAGTTCCATAGATCGAGGATCATGCTTCAACTGCGAGAAACCAGGTCACTACAGCACCGATTGCCCTGACCTGACTCCCAGAGAAAGAGAAGAAAAACGGAACAAAAGAGAGCAACGCCGTAGATAGGAAAGCCCCGGTAGTCGGACACATCCGGAATTGATGATTCCTATCTGCTTCTTTCCGAGGACTCTGGCTACTTTTTCAGAGAAGACTTCGTTCGATAGCGGTCTTTGTTGACTTCCACGAGCAAGAAGATCGATATTCTTCGGGATGACGATGAAGTCTCGCTCGATGGCCAAGGAGGACCAATCTGAGGTAACCTCCAAACCTTTCGCTTTTTCAAATTCCAACCGCTATTATTAGCACACCTTCGAGAGATTGACTTTGACTCTACTCTGAGCAATTGCTTGATGATCTCTCTGATGCAGTAGACACTTATACAATAGTGGAAGCTGAAAATGACAAGCTAAGGATCAGAAATAATCAGCTTGTTAAAGAGAACGCTCTTAGTAAAGCTACTGAACTAAAAATCATTAAACCGCTTTCAAGGTAATCGAGAACTTAACATTTCGAAAGTTAAATCTTACGATCAGAGAAGCAGATCAAAGATCAACTAGCAATCAACAAACAGCAAGCTGATAATTTCAAAATCCTTCAAGCTAAATTTGATGAGCTATTCCGACTACCTGAGAGTCTAAAAACTACTGAGGATAGTTTGCGCAAGAAAATAGAGGTTTTCACGAAGTCATCTAAAACCGTTCAAGAAATGAACACCTATTTTCGAACGTCGACTAACAAGAAGGGAATTGGGTATGAGAACCCTTCTACATCCTCAAAAGCCCCATTTGATTCACTTCGAGAGGGTGTAATCAAACGAGTCTCTGACAAAGATACACAAAAACCTAAACTTGTATCTAATAAGGGAAAAAGACCTGCTGAGCAAGTAAGGCAAGTGCCTAATCAGAAAGGGAACATAAATGAACCCAAACAGATAAAGCATCAGCCGAGGAATCAACAGAAGAACCCAGTTCTTCTGAAGAGACCTCAACCTGATCAGCAGATTAGGTATCAGAAGAGACAACACAGAAGAAGGAAATCTAATCAAACCCAATCAAGGTCACCTTTAATGAGCAAGCTATAGGTAAACTGCAAAGACCACCTATGCCAAAAAGATATGAATCTTTTGATGGTAGCAGTCGTACCTACCCTTATAATCAGAGATCTAGGGCTACTGCACCTGAGCCACACTGGATTAAAAGAAGACAAAATATAAAGAAAAATCACAAGTTTTCTAAGTCAACCAAGGCTCACACGAATAATCATACTAATCAAAAAGCATATAAAGAGATGTATAATTATGTTGATATGTATGGGAGACAAATCGGACATTCTAATCTATCAGATTTTCATAGAAGTGCTCTGTTTGTGTGGATCCCCAAATCCACCACTAACCCCCTAGGACCTAATTCCAAAGGGGTACCTAAAGCCTGATTTGATTGCAGGTTCGCGTGGGACTAGCCAACAAAGGAGGTGCACAAGCAACTATCTGGTACATCGATAGTGGATGCTCAAGGCACATGACTGGAAGCAAACATCTCCTTAGCTCTTACAAAGAACAAGAAGGCCCACGTGTACTCTTCGGTGATGATAACTTTGGTTTTACCAAGGGATTCGGAACCTTAGAGAATGATGATGTACAAGTAACTGGAGTCTCGTATGTCGAAGGATTGAAGCACAATCTACTATCAGTATCACAATTCTGCGACAACGGATTCAACGTTGAGTTCTCGAGCGATAAGTGTATGATAAGGAATTGAGCCACTCAACAAATCTTGCTAACTGGTTCAAGGAAAGGCACAATCTACACAGCAGATTGGAACAGTTGCCCTAAGAATACATGCTTAATTGTTAAGAGTTCTAAAAGTAGCAGTTAGCTCTGGCATAAAAGAATGAGTCATCTGAACTTCAAAACTCTCAACAAGATCGCTAGGATGTCTTTGGTTGAGGGACTTCCGAATGAGATATTCTCCAAAGATCAGACATGTGCCGCATGTCAGAAGGGAAAACAAGTTAAAGCCTCATTCAAGGGAATACCAGGACCAGCATCCAGTAGAGTATTGCAACTGCTCCATATGGATCTATTCGGACCAGTTACACCAGTCAGTCTCAGTGGATGCAAATATACTCTTGTAATCGTGGATGATTATTCCAAGTTTACTTGGGTTGTATTCTTATACAAGAAGAACGAGACAACGACTAAGATACCCGAGCTGCTCAAGAAGCTACAAAACGAGAAGGGTGTCAGCATAGTAAAAATCAGATCAGATAAAGGTACAGAGTTCCTGAATTCCTTTATTATCGTTTTTTGACCGAGTTTTGGTATCAAAGACGTAAACGTCAACCGCAAGAACACCACAACAAAATGGAGAAAGCGAGCGGAGAAATAGAACTCTCAAGGAAGTTCGCCGCAAGACTATGTTAATTGAACATGCTACACCAAGCCGTTTAAGGCGAATAATCAACACAAAGATGCCATACTCGTAGCAGATGTTCTCTGACTAAGACTCACTTCAAAACACCTTATGAACTATGGAAGGACAGAAAACCTCGTGTTTCATACTTCCATGTTTTTGGGTGCAAGTGTTTTATTCACAACAATGGGAAAAGTCAGTTGAAGACTTTTGAGGCCAAGTCAGATGTATATTCTTAGGATATTCCTCATCAAAGAAGGCTTTTCGGGGTTTACAACAAAAACGAACCCTAGTTGTGGAAGAAACACCCCATGTGGTCTTTGATGAGACATCTTCTGAACAAGAGAAAGCTGCCTCAGAACAAGCCGTACCAGATCAATCTATACCTAACACGCATAAAATGGATCAGCTAAGCATCAAGGAGAAAGAAGCTGAACACATAAAAGTGTACATCCCATAACATGATCTTGTTGATTCAACAGGTCAATCAGACCCTAAGGTACGCATTAACCTGTCGATGAAGAAGTTGTTATTACCGAGATAAAGATCAACCGAACCATCGGTTTTGGGGAACTCTGAAGTTCCTACTGAACGTAACATCAACACATGATGAGTCCAACATCAGCTGAGACATGTTCTTATAAAGTGGATCATAATTCCGCACCACTCCCAATCACTAGTAATGAACTATTAGATATGGATGATGTTCTTCAAACAGACGCACATCAGAACAGAAGGACTTGGATTACCAGTCATCCAACTGATCTGATTATCGGAGACCCATCTGATAGAGTCAAAACTAGACATCAGATTGGTGAAAGTGCCATGTACTGTTGTTATATGTCTTTGAAGGAACCAACTACACTAGAGGAAGCTCTACAAGACGCAAGCTGGATTCTAGCCATGCAGGAGCAGCTGGAAAAGTTTGAGAGGAATCAAGTTTGGGAATTGGTGGACAGACCAACTCATCAAGACGTAATTGGCACGAAGTGGGTATTCAAGAACAAGAGAGATGAGAAAAATGTCATAACCGGGGAATAAGGCAAGACTTGTTGCTAAGGGGGTATTCACAATCGGAAGGAATTGATTATGATGAGACCTTTGCACCGATCGCCGCCTTTAGAAGCCGGGTTTGTTTCTAGCATATGCTTCTCACAGAGGGTTCATTGTGTATCAGATGGATGTAAAGAGTGCATTCTTAAACGGAGTACTAGCAGAGGAAGTTTATGTCGAACAACCTCCAGGCTTTGAAAAAAAGAACCAAGTGTACCGATTTAAGGAAAGCTCTTTGACGGATCAAAAACAAGCCCCTCGAGCTTGGTATGATACACTCTCTCGTTCTTGACAGACGGCGGGTTCACTAAAGGAATAGTGGATGTAACCTTATTCGAATAGAAGATGGAGAAGATATTCGATGGTTCGGATTCACGTGGGCGACATCATCTTCGGATCTCCCAACAAGAAGTTGTGTGAGAAGTTCAGCAAGTTGATGCAAGGGAAGTTCGAGATGTCCATGATGGGTCAGATGAATTACTTTCTGGGTTTACAAGTTAAGCAGAGTACAAAAGGGATATTCATCTGCCAGGCGAAGTATACAAGGAATTTTCTGGCAAAATTCGGAGTTCAACATTGCAAGGAAGCCAGAATTCCCATGATGATCGGGTTCAAGATGGATCAAGACGAAGATGGTCAGAAAACGAATCAGAAGGAGTATAGAGCTCTAATTGGATCACTACTATACCTGACTGCAGCAGACCAGACATTATGTTTGCAGTAGGTGTATGCGCCAGATTTCAAGCAAATCCAATGCAAAGCCACCTAGAAGTTAGCGGCCAGATTCTCAAGTATCTGATGGGGAATTTGTAAACCTTGGTTTATTTTACCCATCGATGACAATCTAGAGCTTAGTGGGTATTCTCGATTGGACACGGAGGTTGCGTAATCGACGAGTAAAGTCAACCTCGGGTTCATGTCGGCGGGAAATAAGCCGATCTCATGGTTTTCGAAGAAGTTAGACATCGGGTTGAGACATCTACTATTGGGGCGTAATATATGGCTCCGGGAAGTCGTTGTTCCTAAATCGCTCGCTAAGTCACCGGCTTGAGGATTACAACATCGTAGCTAAGAACGTATATATATATTCAAATGACAATAATAGTCTTTATTGCAATCACTCGTAATCTCGTTTCTACATACAAGATGCAAGCATGTGGATGTCGACACCATTTTATCGAGATCGTGTTGAAAAGAAGAATTTCGGGATGGAAAAGATCCATCCGACAAGCGAAAAAGTTGATATCTTAACCAAGCCGCTAGCCGAGATCGATTCGAGAGAGTTATGCAACGAAGCTAGGGCTTCGGATCTTGGAGAAAATGCACCGGATATGGTTGAAGGAATGATCTCTAGAACCGGTTGGTTAAAAGACTAACCAGTTAAGTGGAATCGGGTTGAGTTAGGAATCTCAACCCGATCGACGACAGACGAGGAGCCGATCCGAAGTTCGGGATAAGGAGCAGATCGAAAAGTCGATAAGCAAAATCCGATCAAGTTCGGACAAAAGGCGATCGTTCAAGATATATCGAAATTAAGGAAACGATCGATTGAAGATTACTTTATAAATCAAGATTAAAGCTACAGATCGCATAAGTCAGAAGAAACAACACAACAATGGAATAACAGAGTTTTTCATTGATAAAGACCCGGAGATCAGATTTACAAGTTACAAGTGATATCACAAGCTACAAATGCTACAGCTATCTTCAAGTGGTATTACAAGTACAAGAAGACCCGGAGGTCAAAACATAAACCATCAGCCCTAAGACAACCCTAGGCAGGGAACGCGAGAGAGAGGTCAAGGTATGACACTCTCATTTTCCCTCGATCCTAAGAAGGGACGTCAGAGAGGCTTCGAGAATCCTGAGCCAATCTCAAAGGAGGAGCAAGAGAGGCTTTGAAGGATGTCCAAGCCGGAAGCCCTCAGACGTAAAATCAACAGGACTTCCAGCTGTTAAATGGGACACAGTGCCACAGGTTTGGTCAAATAGAGCTTGATATACGAAGATCAGCTGTTATTTGATCAAGATCGTATACCAAACTAATGTTTTGTTTCAGACTAAGTCTGTTGATGCTAATTCTGTCATCTCGATAGGCGCACAAGGTGCATACGGTTAGGAGAAGTGCCTTCTCATTTGCCTTAGCAGATCCGCCTCCACGGTGGTAAAGAAGCTTAACATTGATCGTATGTGAAATCTTAGATGACGACGAAAGCAGTGTGAAGGAACACACAGGGTTGATCTGAGAAGCTGATTTCATTGGAAAAGGTCTAAAGGTTCCCACCGGAAGTTTCACGGGAAATAAGGAACTCATCGAAAAAGCATGAAGGATATGCTAAAGAAGATGAAATGGTTTATGATTGTGTTGTTTTCCTAACACCCCAGGCTAATTTATAGAAGGAAATTAGGGGTATAAATGCAAATTTTATCTTCTCAGAAAATCTTATGAGAAATTTGCATCGACAACGCGTTAGGTACACGCGGCTAATGGTTGGATGAGTTAACGGTGTGATTAAATCACATCGTATCTAAACCATTATTACGTATGTCAAATCGCACCGATTTGGGAATCGAGGTGACTTTTGGACTCCCCGAAGTAAAAGTTTTGGCGGGAGTTGACTTCAGTAAATGCGGGTTGTTTAGAAGAATGTTTTGAAGAAAACTGGAGGATATAGAGTATCAGAAAAGAGGATCAGATAAGTGGCAAAGTGTTTGAAGCAAGAATCTGATCAGATAAGTGAGATATTGTTGGGAAATGCATAAGGCAACCATCAGATAAGTCAACAAAGTACCAGATCAGATCACCGTGGTAACTGATTGATTACAATATCAATCAGTCAGATACGCTCTCTTTTTATCTCTTTCTGAATACCTTATATGCGTTATTTATTTTAATTGATTTATTTTACACTGTTCATGACGCATGCTCTGCAAAGCTTTTAATGCGGACTTGGGAAAATATTTTCAAAATGTTTTATTGCGATTTTTCGAGTCCGGAAAACGAGAAGACTACTTTTCTCAACCGTGTGATCAAAATACTTTTTGCCCGACTAATCTCAGCCACCGATTTTAAAATACGGATACTTGAGTACTTTGGAAAGTTGTGCAAAAAGGTTTTCCCTAGTATTCTATAAAATCCAATTTTTTCTCAGAAAACGGCTTTCCACTACTTCGTCTTCTCAAAAAATTCTTAAAAGATCATTCGTTTAAAACCCTCTGAGAATTACCTTCGAAATTATTTGATTCTACACTTCCGATTTCAAAATCTTTCGAATCAATTACTGGTAATTTCTTTTAAGTATATGATCTCAAATTGGTACCTAGGTTTACAAGTTGTATTTCTGTAATTCGTATATGATCTAAACGCTTACTTGCAAAATTGATGATGAAATTGCTAGTTTGACTGAATTTATTGAATTATCTTACTCAAACTAAACATCAATTTGCATATCGTACAGAAATGGCACACCTTGTTTCAAGACCGGGCCAAGGGAAGAAGTACTGCAACTTTGCATCGATGAAGAAAGACATCATTGATGAAAAGTACGCCGCCTTCAACATCACCTCGGATCCGGAATCATTTGGAAATTGCGAGTGCCTTCGAGAGTGTGGACTGGAACGATATTGCTCTACTCATCAGAACATCGTTCACACCCATGAAACCCTGGAGTTTCTTTACAATCTGCAGAGGAATGAAGACAATGATGCTGACCTGATTTCTTCCGTTGACGGAATGGAAGTTCGAGTGACGAATGACGATCTACAGAGGATATTCGGCCTAACTCGAGGAAGCATCAATCCAGAGACCTACACGACTACATCAGAGGAGAAAAGGAGTTTTTGAAGTTTAACTATTGAGACCAAAGAAACAAGGAGAACACGATTTAACGCCAAAGCCTCCTATCTAAAGAGAAAGTATCGCCTTCTTCTTGAAATTATTCAGAAGGTGATCATGTGCTCAACTTACAGCCTTGATGCGGTCACTTCTTACAAGATAAGTGTCATGGCTGCAATAATCAAGAAGGCTTCAGACATCGATTGGTTGGGTATGGTCAAAACAAGACTGAGAAAAGACTCCGGGAAGTTCAAGCTGACCCAGAGCAATGAAGTGTGCTTATCTTCAAAATGCTCATTCATACACAAAATCTCTATCATTCTGTCAGATAAGCTGCCACACAATTATGAATGGAACGAGAATGGAGCGAAGGTTTACCAAGCAAAGCACAAGGCCATACTGGGCAAGGAAGAGTCCCTACCTGGACAAGCTGATGAGGATCCGACTCCTTATGTGCCCAAACCCAAGGGAGAAAAGAAAGGAAAAGATAAGGCAACTGCATCGTCTGAAGTGCAGGAAAAGGACATTCCAGAGAAGAGGATGAAGAGGAAGGATATGGCCAAGAAAACCAGATTTCAATGGAACGTCAAGAGAGTCTCATCTCCTCTCGAAGATCGCTTCTAAGTTCTCGCAAAAAACAATTGAAGCAGAATGGAGGATTTGATGCAAGAAGAATCAGAAGAGGAGATAGCAGTCCGATCTGAGCCACCTATCAGAGAAGCAAGGGAAGAACAGATGATCACAGCAGAAGGAGAGACTTCTGTCAGAAAGAGAGAAGTGGTGCAATCTGAGGAAGAATCACCATCTGATTCTCTGCCTCTAACCAAGATCTTCCAGAGAGCAAGATCGCCAACGCCCACTTCCAAATTACCATCACCCTCTCCTCAAAAAATCATCACCTCCACCCTCTCCCCACAAAACCTTCTCACCCTCACCCTCACCTCTCAGAACAAAATCTCCCACACCACCAATCAATGAACCAGTTCAGAAACTGAACACCCTCAACACGCTGAAAACGAACCTGAACTACAAACATCTCAATCCTCGATCCAGTCTCAAGAACCTGAGAGATCCGATGAACATGTGTCCATCTCTCATAATCCCTTCAACACCAGAACGATACTTGCTTCACCTGCTCCAGAGAGCCCCATCTTAAAGATAATGAAGCAACAGATCAAAGAGTATCTGCTGGATCTATGCCTAAATTGGATCAACATCCTGGCATCCAGCAACGGATAGAAGAAATAGTGTTCTAGAGGGATATCAGACTGAAGAGCATTGAAGAATTTATGATTCTAATGACAACTCTGGGATCAGATTTATTTGTAGACTTGGAGTTGAAATGTCTACACAATGTTGGGATTGAAAGTGTTGTTGAATTGGCATCAGACGACGATATCCGATGGCTGATTCACGAAAGGTTTGGAATTGTTGATAACAGGGAGGAAACCGTTCAACCTCCTACAGATCATGAGGGAACTGCCAATGAACCAAGAATGGGTGTTGCAGATGAGACCCAATTTGGCAAGGCTTCAACATCTGAACAGACTGCTACGATGAGCTTTGATTCCCTAGATCATCACTCTCAGAAGATTCAGGATGGGATCCAGGCTGCATTTGAAGACAAATTCGCAGCGCTCACAACAGATCTGATGAAGGTGTTTGAAGATGAGGAAGCGAAACTAGTTGACAAGGAACGAAGTCACACAGTTGGGATGCACAATGCCATCCTTACTGAAGTAATGCAACTAGTATACCCTCTTGCTGAGAAGCTCAAACTCCGATCGACAAACTCTCGATTCGCATGAGATGCTCAATCGCATACGTACTTTTTGGAAAGTGTCCGAAAGCATCCTCGACAAGACCAACAACCACTTAGATATGGGTTGGAAATATTTTCTAGCTTTTCTACGAAACGAGCAAGACAGAGATCGAAACTGCTCTCAGATGCTTCTTCACACCTGCACCTTCTGCCACCGTTCAGATCACTCCTCTTGTTGTCAAGGAACTCAGATAGGAGATCTCACGACAATTATCAACTCGAATCAAGAAGATGTCAAACCTCTTTGATGAAACCAAAAAAGGGAAGGAAAAGAAGAAAAAGAGTCTCAAGGAAAAGAGAATACGTAAAAAACACTCAAAAAAAAAGAGAACAAAAGAGAAAGAAGAAAAAAATACGCTTGGTAAAATTTTCATCTCTACCAAAAACCATCAGATTCGACTTGCACAACCACTCCATCTTTAATCTCGTTCTTTGAAATGAAAGAAACTATGGAGCAACACAAAGAAAGAGATCATCGAAGCGTAAAAGTGCTCTTTCGTAGATTACCGCCAGAGTCGACAAAATTCTAAAAAGAAGCCAAACTTGAACACTCTAAGAAATTAGTCGAAGAAGATGAACCCGAAAGCAGACTCGAGAAGGAAGAAAGGCAAAGGCAAGATGATGAAAGCGCGAAGAAGAACGGACTTATTCTCCATCAAAGATGGGGATCTCCGAACAAGTTCAAGAGCAAACAAGACAGAGAATTGAAGAACTCTCGAAGAAATTAGAAGGAAAATGAAGAACGAACAAGATGAACTTGGGAGAAGAAAAGACTGTTAAAGGCATCCTCTAAGAAGATTTGCTTAAGAAATGGGAAAATGAACAAAGATGATGAAGATTCCAATTCATCAAGAATCGATGAGAAAATGATGATGAAGAAAGTTAGAAACAAAGTATCCAGACTTCTGATGAAAGCAAGATCATGTCACTTATACCGAGAATCCACCCTTTGACAAGGCCCGCACAACAAGCTAGAGGTTAAATTCAAGAATATCTACTATGGACTTGTGAAAAAGGAGGAATCCATAGAAAGAAAAGCTGAACAAACTAATGCAAAGGATGTACAAGATGTTTGGCATCCCCAAAGAACAAATGTTCAAGTACACCGAAGAAGAAAACAAGAACGATAGACGCTCTTCATGTATTCTACAATCACACACCTATCTGAATAAAATTCTTCAAGCGATTCTAAGACAACATCTCATTGTCTTCTAAAGTATGTACCATTTTCATTTTCTAAATTTCCATGCATGGTATCATTTTTTCGATTAAGTATGGTTAAGTGTTTTGGTTCCATCAAAAAGGTGGCATAACTTAGTTTTGATGGAAGTTCCAAAACAGCTTTGTAATAGGTTCGGACTGTTATCAAATCGATGACTTAGAATGGTTATTAAGATGATTGAAATGTATAGATAGTTGAAGTAAAATATAGGTCACATATTGAGGGGGAACTCAATATGTACAAAGTCAGTCAAGCATGACCCAGATAAGGGTATGACTAAGCTCAAATCAAGAAACTCGGGATGAACTCAAGACTCGAGGACAAATGGTTAATCTGGAAGACCTAGAATAAAAAGAACATTCAAGATCAAAAGACTTTAAATGTGATAAGCTAAGACAATATGCATCCAAGACTCAACAAGGTAGACGATCGCTTATCCGATCAAACCACACCGGTGACAATCAAAAAGAGACAAGACGAATCTTCTACAAAAAGAATATCAATCGTCTAACGGACAAAATTCAGAAGTGCCGCCTCGCGAAGCCAAGGAGAAAGCGACACGTGCACAAAAAGAGCTGACATTACGGGATACGACGCTGCGGACAAAAACGGCGCTAATGATGCCTACGGCCACGCTGATAATCGGAGCACGCCACAATCATATCCCCTACCTATTTAATATAGCCCGAAATTCAAATTGCTCTCCAACGGCTCTTTGATTTCGAGGTCTACAAATGGGATCGATCTTCATTTTGAAGAATGAGGACCAACAGTGATTAAAAAAGGACCAACAGTGATTAACAAGCACCAACAGAGATAAAAGCAAGAACAAACACGGAGACACCGCAAAAGAAGCTAAAGCTACAGCAAAATCTCCGTTCAAAGAACACTACTTTTGAAGATTATTCTTAGAGTGTTCATCCCATTAGTTCTTAGCAAGAAATCCTATCCACTAGCATTTTGGCTACCTAAAGCATCATGATAGATTTCCAGTTGGAACCCTCAATCATTCTTTACCCAAACACAAGTTAGGTTAAGTTTGTAGAGTGCGAACTCATTAAACATCTTGCTATCCTTTTTAAGGATATAAGTCCCTACCGGTTACGTTTGTAGAGTGGGAACTCGATAAACATCATTTATCCTTTTTAAGGATATAAGTCCCGTGAGGTTAAGCTTGAGTGGGAACTATCGGAAAATATCTCGCCATCCCGAAAAGGATATAAGTCCCATGAGTTAAGTTTGTAAGAGTGGGAACTCAGTAAACATCTCGCCATCCCGAAAAGGATATAAGTCCCCCACAAAGTTAAAGTAGGTTAAGGTTCCCCTGTGTTAAGGGAAGAGTGGACGTAGGACGGGTTTCGTCTGAACCACTATAAAAAGTCTTGTGTGCATTTACTTGCTTTCTTATTGCTTTACTCAAGCCACACAACTGAGTTTTAAACAGCACACATATTCTAAGATAAGCTCAGTCTTCACCAAGCAACTGATCTGATAAGATTGACACCATTAGTCAACTAGTTGAAAAATGTCTTAAGAATCAGATTGATAAAACTGGTTTTTCATACGGGTAAAAACAAGCTTCCGCACCATTCAGTTAAACTGACAGATATCGTTCGATCGCCTCGTGCACTCAAGAAGATTGAACATCGGCCTAAACCGATACACCAAAGACTCGACGGGTAATCTGCAGTTCACACCTGATCCGCACGAAAAGTTTTGGAAGTCTATTCACCCTTCCCTCTAGACTTCCACCCTCACAAAACCCGTTCGGGACCTACAAATATTTCCAATGATAATAAATACAATAAATTAATTTGATCATCGAGAAGTTGGGACGTGAAGCACACTATTTTTTTTTCGGAAGGGACGTGTACGTTCAGGCTCCATATCCAACCATTCTTGTACTAAAATCCATTTTTAAGTATTTGAAAATTTTAGATAATTCAATGTATAGTACATGACTACATGTTGCATGTGATGTGTTGATCGATCATTGATCTTATCTCGTAGTTTATGGGATTTTCAGTCAAATTATTTATCATGACCCATGACTACAAACCCTGGTTTTGCATGCTTTGCACATTTTAAAAAGAAATATATCGTTTTGCATGCACTTCCGTCACATCATTACTAACAAAATTCAATTATGCAGATTAAGATTATCTTGATTCTTCTGTAAACTCCCTGTCAAAGAAAAAAAAAAAGACTCTTCTATATATTTTATTTCTTTTCTTCCTTTTGCATTCTTTTTTCATTTTAAAATTAATACGCATTTTGTATATCATGTTAAGTCCGATACATGAAACATGATGCAATATCATCAACATAGAAATCGAATTTTACTTATGTAGGTTTATATTTTCAACCAACATATTCTTCAAAAAAAAATTCATCCAACATAGTTTATTTTTCCAAAGAAATTTTTATAAGATGATCATGCATGCTAATATATATCGAACAATGTTTTATGTGAATTATAAAATGATCTATGTATAAATTGAAAATTAAATCACGATCTTTTTTATCTTTATTTTTAATTATAATATATATTTTTAAAATTCAAAATTCGATATATATTTCATACTTTTACAATTTTATTAGATGATTATTTTTCAAATGTTGGAGTATCAATACATGAAATTGCCAAATAACTATAAAGTTGTGATTGATTGGAACTATTTTAGAAAACCTTGAATTTATTTGTAATTTAAAAAAGAAAAAATCAGCTGTCGCATTAGCCTAAGTTGCAAAAATTAAAATAGTCACATGATATAATTATAAAATTTTAAAAATAAATGTATCCAATTACAAATTTTAAAATATAATAAATTATGTGAATTCAAATAGTTCAGAACTCTATTTCTTTAAATATTATATTATATATACACACTATTATTGTTATGTATAAGCACTGTCACTATTATACATATGCACTATTGATCAATGTTGTTAAAAAAATCAAGCATTTTTTGAACAATAATAGTGCATGTAGATAACAGTGAGTCAATAATAATATTTATATATAACAGTGAAATTCGAAAAAAAGAGTTCACAAAATATATATTCTTTTAAAAATACGTATTGTAATTGGAAAAATGTGAAAAATACCGTGACTTTTTTTTTTCAAATAACTCTCCAAGGGTTAAAATCATAGACCTAATTAGGTATTAATTATTTAATCTTTGATTCGATATTATCATGTATCCACTTACCAAATTCTATTATAATTATCGTCTTCCATCGATCAAGCAAGAGACGATTCAAACAACTTTAGCTACCCCCTTTTCACTTTATATCATTCTGTTTTTAATAAGAGAAACTTTCTACTGGATAAAAATTAAAATATGAGAGTAACCTGACAAAACAAAGCAAAGCTCATTCCGTAATGGGGTATATTTTTTTGGGGGAATAGACGATCAAATTCATTTATGAATCTAAAATGATGTTATAAATGTTGATAAACTGTTAGTTCTAAACTGTTTTGTGAATCTATTAAATGCAAGCTAACATGTAGTTATTTGGTTTGTAAAAGGACCCTAATGCACGACTAATGAAGCATAAGTCGTGGCCCTTGTACGACGATGTTGTGATCGATGTTTTTACCTCGATTTATTTGTACACGTCGGAGGGACACGTGTATCAATAAATTATTAAAATAACCATGTCCGATGGAGAGGTGTTCGCCTAAATAATAATTATCAACCATACAAGTGTGCTCACTTTGTTAACCATACAAGTATGCTCGCCTTGCCAACCAAACAAGTATGCTCGCCAAATCTGGCAAGCATTATAGTCATTCTTGTATGCTCGTTAAGGACAGTGTTCCGGTACAAAATCGATATGGTCAAAGGGGCGAGCAGAGCAATCGGTCGAGCAAAAGTTGATACAAAGGGCATATGACATAAAAGCCAAGTCACTAACTGAACCATCTGGACGACAAAAAGAATGCCTTATAAGTAAGTAAATCCAAAGGTCAACCAGGAAGACGAAGTTGAAAACGTGGCAGCATCACATGAGTTCTTGCAAGACACGAAGTCTCCAGCTCATGCTTGCCAAACCAGCACATGCTTGTCAAAGTACTATAAGTAGAATAAAAAAGAGCAGTAAGAGGGTTCAGAAAAATTCCCAAGTACTCGCACATATTTTCCAAATCACCATCTTTCGTAGAAGGAAGTTTTCTCCACGAGTAGTATTGTGTACTGTAGACGTAAACCTCGCAATATAACATCTCTGGCTTGGAATGCCCCCAGAGTAGTCATTTATTGATGAACTGGGTCAACAATTTCTTGTTATTTACTGTAATATTGTACACGTACTTATTTTATTTGTGAGTTGTTTTAAAATTAGCCACATAGTATTCTCATTAAAAAAATGGCTTGCAACAATTGGCGCTAGAAGGAGGGTATAGATAGCCGAGGTAGAAAAAAGAAATATAATGCCTCAATCTAGGAATACTCAAACGGAGAAATCGGGACACAGCCGATTCCACAATTTTAAAGGAATTCAAGCACAACCTCAAGAAAACGAGATGGTGGAAACCATCGGGCTGGAAGAAATTGCCAGTGATCCAACAGCAACAACAAAAGCCATTACCTTTTTGCTAAAAGCGCAGAAAAAAAGAACTGATAAAGAGTTGGCAAAGTTAAAAGCTCCAAATGATGATGATCGACGATCGAAAACTTTTGATAGCGATCAAGTCAAAAAAAAGAAAGCCGCCTAACGCAGTTGAAAAAAAGAGGCGTGAAGTCGGTCGGATGGAGAACACCCCCCAAGCTTCGTGCAATCGGCGTTTGAACGTCGGGAGAGTATTAGCAAAAGAGCGACGGCGAGCGAGCATAGACGTCGAGATCCTGGAAAAAAATATCATGCAAACACAGTGACCCGAGTGGAACATCCTGATCGTCCACCACATAAACGACCTCAAGATTCCCAAGTGGAACATCATGATCATCCACATCATGAACGGCCTCGTGATCCTGAAAGGTCAGTCGGGACTAGATTGTCTATTCATCATCGAATGGATAATCGGGAATCAATATGGAAAGGGGGACTGTTCCATCCTGAGCATGACCGACCAGGTCCTCAAGATGGAATCCAGCCTCGTTCGGGGTCAATCAGTTCCGCCAAACTGGCGGAGATGTAAAAGGCAATAGAGAATTTGCAGGCCGATCTTGCAGCAACTAAAGGGATCACTTGAGCGAGCGCAGTCCCATGCTCGCCGCTCGCCCCAGTTATCATGTCAGCAGAAATACAAGAAAAGGTGGCAAAGAATCGGCCACCCATACCAGTGTTCGATGCGGAGTCGGGTCCTTATGTTCACCTTAGTAAATATTCAGATTATATGATCGCAATGGGTGCCACTGACGCAATTCAGTGCCGGTCTTTTCCCATGACCTTGGGTGATCGGGCACACATGTGATTTTCAACTTTGCCCGCTGCGTCCATCACGTCCTTCGCACAGCTGGGACAAAAATTTCAATCCCACTTTTCATCCATGTGTGCTCGCCCAGCACCAAAACAGAGGTTGGCACATTTCTCCCAGCTAAAGGGAGAATCAGATCGAGCATATATTGAAAGATTTGACAAATGTTTGTACGATGGAGCCCCAGTTGAAGAGGATGCAAAAATCCTCACGGTGGTGGGGGGCTTGACCCTAAATACGGATATGTGGAAAGCCATGCATCAGGATTGGCCAAACACATATGCCGAATTTCGAGAGCGAGCAACCAAGATTATAGCTACGCAGGATCTGCTTGCCCAATCACGGTTAGACCAAGAAGTAGCAACAAAAAGAGTCGTTGGTAAAAGAGTAATGAATGAGGGGGGGGGTATAAACCCCCAGGATCTTTTAAACCTTTTGAAGAATGAGCAGAAGCACATGCACTACGAAGTCTTCTAGGCGTTTCAGTAGAGACGATATTTAATCAAATTAAGGATCATCGTGAAGTTGGGACGTGAAGCGCACTATTTTTTTTTCGGAAGGGACGTGTACTTAGCAGTTGATCAGGCTCCATATCCAACCATTCTTGTACTAAAATCCATTTTTAAGTATTTGAAAATTTTAGATAATTCAATGTATAGTACATGACTACATGTTGCATGTGATGTGTTGATCGATCATTGATCTTATCTCGTAGTTTATGGGATTTTCAGTCAAATTATTTATCATGACCCATGACTACAAACCCTGGTTTTGCATGCTTTGCACATTTTAAAAAGAAATATATCGTTTTGCATGCACTTCCGTCACATCATTACTAACAAAATTCAATTATGCAGATTAAGATTATCTTGATTCTTCTGTAAACTCCCTGTCAAAGAAAAAAAAAAAAGACTCTTCTATATATTTTATTTCTTTTCTTCCTTTTGCATTCTTTTTTCATTTTAAAATTAATACGCATTTTGTATATCATGTTAAGTCCGATACATGAAACATGATGCAATATCATCAACATAGAAATCGAATTTTACTTATCTAGGTTTATATTTTCAACCAACATATTCTTCAAAAAAAAATTCATCCAACATTGTTTATTTTTCCAAAGAAATTTTTATAAGATGATCATGCATGCTAATATATATCGAACAATGTTTTATGTGAATTATAAAATGATCTATGTATAAATTGAAAATTAAATCACGATCTTTTTTATCTTTATTTTTAATTATAATATATATTTTTAAAATTCAAAATTCGATATATATTTCATACTTTTACAATTTTATTAGATGATTATTTTTCAAATGTTGGAGTATCAATACATGAAATTGCCAAATAACTATAAAGTTGTGATTGATTGAAACTATTTTAGAAAACCTTGAATTTATTTGTAATTTAAAAAAAAAAAAATCAGCTGTCGCATTAGCCTAAGTTGCAAAAATTAAAATAGTCACATGATATAATTATAAAATTTTAAAAATAAATGTATCGAATTACAAATTTTAAAAGATAATAAATTATGTGAATTCAAATAGTTCAGAACTCTATTTCTTTAAATATTATTATTATATATACACACTATTATTGTTATGTATAAGCACTCTCACTATTATACATATGCACTATTGATCGATGTTGTTAAAAAATCAAGCATTTTTTGAACAATGATAGTGCATGTACATAACAGTGAGTCAATAATAATGTTTATGTATAATAGTGAAATTCAAAAAAAAGAGTTCACAAAATATCTATTCTTTTAAAAATACGTATTGTAATTGGAAAAATGTGAAAAATACCGTGACTTTTTTCTTTCAAATAACTCTCCAAGGGTTAAAATCATAGACCTAATTAGGTATTAATTATTTCATTTTTGATTCGATATTATCATGTATCCACTTACCAAATTCTATTATAATTATCGTCTTCCATCGATCAAGCAAGAGACGATTCTAACAACTTTAGCTACCCCTTTTTCACTTTATATCATTCTGTTTTTAATAAGAGAAACTTTCTACTGGATAAAAATTAAAATATGAGAGTAACCTGACAAAACAAAGCAAAGCTCATTCCGTAATGGGGTATATTTTTTTGGGGGAATTTAAAAGAAACTTCATAATATATTTTAAAAATATATAATTTATTGTACTCAGGGACGGATCCAACATTTAACAATGGGGAGGACTGAAAATTGTTAAAGCTTCGTCACATTAAAATATTATATTTATATATAGTACTTTTAAAATATTCATTTAAGTGGTAAAACTTATCAATAGTTAAATCTAAATTTATCTATATTTCTGACAAAATATCTCAAAAAAATTGGTGTTCATTTATAAAATACATTACTTCTCTATAAGTAAATATAGTTACAACTCATGCTTAATATTTGTATTTAATCATTCCAAGAAATATTAATCAACTAAAAAAATATTGTCTCATTTAACTCATATTAAATTTTATTACATTTTTTTTATTTTTTTCTAATATTAAAGTGGCCAACAAATTATCATTATATCACAATATATAACAAAAAAAAAAAAATTTACTTATAAATATACATCAAAAGAAAAGGGCAAAAATTGAGGGAATAATGTACATATTTAATAATGAACAAATTAAGTAAATTAAAATATTAAATTAAAATGAAATTATATTTACATGATTGTACTATGAATTTTTGGGGCAATTACTATCTAGCACAATGGTAAAATTGAAATATCAACTAGATACAAAACTTCTTTTTGAGTGATGTTATTAGACCAATTTGCCCTTGCAATTCTTTTTTTCCAGAAAAAATACAACCCCACGTGATGTGCCAGTCTTCATTTCTATCCCATCATTTCAGTCCAATCATTTCATGACTCATTCCAATCCATTTTTAATTCTTATTATTATTATATAATATGTAAAATTCTTATTATTATTGAAAAATCTTATTTCTTTCTTTAGTTTAAATAACTATAAATTAAGAAATACATATTCCAAAACTCAATTTCATACAAAAAAAAAAATGAAAACATTGGACGATTTAAAAAAAATAAAATTATTTCTTCTTTTTAAAAATATCAAAATTAAAAAACACATATACCTATAAAAAATGATTGTTCAGGAAGAAAAGTTGAATATATTAAAAACATTGTATATACTTAAAAACATTGCATATACCAAAAACACTGAATACATATGGAATACATTTCATATACACTAAAAACACATTGTATACACATAAATTACATTGTATACGCGTAAATTATATTGCATACAAGCGTAAAAATTGCAAACACACATAAAATTTGTATATAACTTAAGCAATTGCATGAGACCAGTGAATGGCCACTAGCACATGTAATATATCGACTTTTCTTAGCTTACAAATCAGAACAAATCAAACTTACAAAAATTTTGCAACTACAAATCAAACTTACAGAACAAAATCAGAAAATTTATTCAACAGATTCCACTTGGTTGACATCTGGAGAAAAATGGGTTATATCCAACATATCACCCATCTTCTTCACCGAGAAATTGCTAACCCCCAATAGCTCAGGACTTACCAGCATCAGAGAGTGCTTCCATGACTTTCCATGGGAGCAAGGTTTTCACGAAAAAAGCCATCAGATCCTTTCTTCATTCATACATGTCAATTAATCTGCAAAATCAAAAAGTTCCATTAAAAATGTATGAAGTAGGATATCCAAGCACCCACACAAGGAAAAACCCATCACAACACCGCCCCCCCCTACACACTGCGGTCCCCCCATCGCCGCCCCCACACAACCAGCAAACCACCGCCGCCCCACATCACCGCCCAGATCCACCACCAGAAAACCTCTAACACTGTCACACCTCTGCCGCCGCCTCAGATCGGTCAGATCTGCCCCCATCACCCCCTGTCACCACCATTGACCCAACCACAACCGGTAGCAGATCTGTATAGATCCGCCGCCACAATCGTCGCTCGTAAAACCCAATCGCCGCCCCCCCAACCACCAGCAGACCACCATTTCAAAACAACATTGCTGCCACCGCCCACCACCTACAAATCGTTGCCGCCCCCATCATCGTGTAATCCCGTCATGACTCACCACCACCGCCCACCACCTACAAACCACTGCCGCCACCAAAAACCCCTAAATCGAAACCTTATTTCTATTCCCCCACCACCACCGAACCCCCCTCCCCCTCCACCGCCGCCATCGTAAACCCTCTCACAATAGTAGAGAGAGAGATAGAGAGAAGAGATTGTTGGTGAGCGGTTTAATTGAGAGAGGATGAGAGAGAAGAAAAGGGGGCGTTGGTGAGAGAAAAAAAAGGTTGGTGAGAGAAAAAAGGGATGAGAGAGGAGAGCGTGTAATTTTTTTTTGGTGAAGAGCTATTTTATTTGTCTGAGAGGGTATTTTGGGTATTTTTTTGTAGTGGGTTGCTATTTTTTAAAGGGAATGTTGTTGTGATCGGTCAACAATATTCAAAATCTTGCATGGTTGGAGGAATAGGAGCATTGATTAATTATATAGCATCCACGTACACCGAACACGTGGTCACCAGCCGAGCATAAAGTAGTGCTCATTGTGATCGGCTGAAACAAGACAGGCAAACAAAAGGATAGGCGAGCAGAAGTGCTAATCGGTTAACGGACAAGCGGAGACAGGGTATTATGTTCGCCGTTCAAAAGCGAACAAGCAACCCAATTAAATGTATCTGACCAACAACAAACACTTTGTCGAATCATCTATTCACTCCCAATTGCTGGGACAATGAGCAAGAAGCTTCGTCATCAGATATGGACAGGTGTCGATCCGGGAGATGAGGTAGGAAAACGTGGCAATATTATACGAAATCTTGCATGTAATAGAATTACCAGCTCATGCTTACAAAAAACAACACATGCTTGTCGAAGTGCTATAAATAGGCCCTGAAAAATCATAAATAAGGTTGAAAATTATTCCCCAGAGAAAGACATAGATTTCCTTACTTAAACCTACGAAAAAGATGCCAGTCACAGAATATATTGTGTTCGGCACATTTAAACTCTATAGTTCAACATCCCTGGCTTGGTACGCCCCTAAACGTAGTCAATATTGATGAACTGGGTCAACAACCACTTGTCATTTACCATTATTTCGTACACGTTGTAATTTTTATTTGTGAGTTATCATCTAATATGCCACATCAGATATCCACATAAAATGACTCGCAACAATTGGCGCTAGAAGGAGGGTGGCAGCGAACACACCCGTAATCAAACCAAACACCTTCTTAAGAATCAGGCAGAAAAAAGAAATATAATGCCTCAATCAAGACTAACTCAAACGGAAGGTTCGAGACAAAGCCGTCCGCTTGTCCCTGGAGAGGTACAACTTAAGCCTCGAGAAAATCCAGCGGTGGAGACTATTAGTCTCGAAGATATAGCTAATGATCCTACTGCAACCACCAAGGCGATCACTTTCTTACTGAGGATGCAGAAAGATAGAGCTGAGAGGGAATTGGCCAAGTTAAAAGTCCGAGAGGACGATGATCGACGTTCGCAAACCCTAGACAGCAAACAGGTGAAAAAGAAAGCCGCTCAGAAGCGGGAGGAGAAGGAAGCAAAGAACCTATCAGGCGACCAGCCACAAGAGTCCAGACGATCAGCTTTTGAACGACTGAGAGTGGTGGCAAAAGAACGAATTGGCGATCGTAGGCGACATGATCCAGCGAAGGAATATCGGGCGAACACGATGGCCCAAACAGTACCTCATGATCGACCACTCCATGAAAGGCCGTGTATTTCAGAAAAGTCTATTGCAACTAGGCTATCTGTCCATCATCGACTAGGTAGTACCGGGATTACACGGAAGGGGGGATTGTCCCATCATGGGCATGACCAGCTCGGTCCTCACGATGGAATCCAGCCCCATTCTAGTTCGGTGAGTTCTATGAGATTTGCAGGAATGCAAAAGTCTATAGAGAGTTTGTAGGCCGATCTGGCCGCCACGAAAGGGACTCCTCGAACGGGCGCAATGTCATGCTCGCCGCTCGCTCCCGCAATAATGGCTGCAGATATACAGGAAAAGGTGGTAAAAAATTGACCACCTATACCAACTTTTGATGCTGAGTCAAATCCTCATGTCCACCTCAGCAAGTTTTCAGATTATATGATAGCAATGGGCGCCACTGATGCCACTCAATGTCGAACATTCCCCTTGACGTTGGGGGACCGAGCACACCGATGGTTTTCAACTTTGCCCGCGGCTTCAATCACCTCTTTCACGCAATTGGGGCAGAAGTTCCAAACCCATTTCTCGTCAATGTGTGCTCTCCCCGCACCAAAGCAACAATTGGCACATTTCTCTCAGCTAAAAGGCGAATCCGATAGAGCGTACCTAGAAAGATTTGATAAATGCTTGTACGACAGAGCTCCTGTCGAAGAGGATGCTAAAATCCTAACAGTAGTGGGTGGTTTGACATTGAATTCGGAAATGTGGAAAGCCATGCATCAAGATTGGCTGAACACATATGCCGACTTTCGAGAACGAGCAGCTAAGATTATATCTATGTAAGAGTTGCTTGCCCAATCGCGCTTGGGATATGAGGCTGCCGCTAAGAGAGTGATCACTGGAAAGAAAGTGACAAGAGAAGGGGGTTATAAACCTCCGGGATCGTTTAAACCTTTTGAAGAAGGAGGAGAGGCGCATGCTCTCCGAAGTATTTTGGGTGTATCAACAGAAACAATTTACAACCAGATTAAGGACTGGGATATGTTGGACAAACCCCGGAAGATTACAAAAGATAAAGCTCGCTTTAACGCTTCCAAGTTCTGTTCGTACCATGAATATATCGGGCATAACATCGATGAATGTCGTGATTTACTTCAATAATTGTGGAAGCTATATGAAGAAAACCGCCTTACTCGTTTCCTCAAAAAACTGGTGAGCAGGGACGCTCGGAATGAGAGGTCAGACAGTCAATAGGGAAAACGTAAGGCTGATGAGCTATCTGATAGTGATCAAGAGGGAGAAGGTTGCAGATCAAGAGGGAAAACAGATAGTGATCAAGAGGGAGATAAGAAGAGAAGGTTGCAGATCAGAAGAGGAGCAGATGAGACTGATCAAGATCAGACGTGATCGAGATCAGATATGAAGAGGAGCAGATGAGACTGATCGAGATCAGACGTGATCGAGATCAGATATGATAAACTGATATGCTAACCTGATGTACTGATTTGCTGACTTTAGCTTTTCTTCACATTTGATTTGCACAGCTCATCAGTTAACTTCGGAACTCATCTGACTCATCTGATCTCGATCAGTCTCGTCTGTAGCCTCGTCTAATCTCGATCATCTTCTTCTGAGTTCGTGAGTTCCCCCTCAATTTGTTCTTTCGTTCCCCCTTAACTTGTTATCTGTAGATTAGCTTCAAAAACACAAGTTGATAATGTTTTGGCATAATTCATCAAAACTAAAATATCCCAACATAAGTCATTGGCCAATGCACGTCAACTTAGACTTTGTGACTAAGTGTGACATTAATGATCAATTAGTGATTTGAGATAAATTGATTTAGTTATTTGAATAGGCACTTCATCATGTTAAAGACTAATCGAGTATTCGTGAATGAAAGGAGGAAATCGCAATTGCCCACGTTACAGTTACAGGTAGTTGCATGTTTCTCGCAACGTACCTCATATATTGAGAATGTCTGATTTATTGTCTAGGGTTCAATTAAGACCGTTAGTTTGACTAATCGCTCTATATATGAGGGCATATGGGTCACACAACAAGTAATTCCCTTTTACGGATTATAGTTGGTTGATTAAATGTTAAATTGGATTAAATATTTAATTTATGGAGAAGAAATTAATAATAGATTAATTTGGAATTAATTGTTATTAATATTATTTAATTGAATTTGATTTAACTAAATAAGAATTCCCAATAATTATATTTGGAATATAATTATAGGATTTAATGTATATGGAAATAAATCGTAGATATTTTCATATAAGACATTTAAATCCGTAGAGATTTATATTTAGGGAATTAAATTAAAGGAATTAATTTAATTCAAGATTGGGGTTTTTATTTCCCTAATTGGGCTAGCTTAAGATTTAAGTTGGGCATCCCCTATATATACAAACTCTTGGGGATTCACAAACAACGTAACTTCATATTCTCTCCATAAGATCTAAAGTTTGGATTTTCCTAGCTGATTCAACTTGGGATTCAACACTGGCAAATTCGTGCAGATCCGTTCTTGGGGATTATGTGGATACCATAGTTGAGAAATCTGCTATCGAATCACTGTAAGGTTTCTTGTTATGATTATTGTAATTTGTATGCAATTAATTGTTCGTTGTTGGTGAACTTTAATTTCCGCTGCGCATGTGATTACGTGTTTTACGTGCCTCCAAATTCCAACAGGAGTTACGTGTCATGCAAAGCATACATCAGATAAATGTGGCGAGCACGTCAGCGAGCATACCACCATCCCATCAAATCATGTTCTCTGACGACGATCTCGACGGTATCATCACCCCTCACAATGATTCTCTAACAATAAGTGCCTGACTTCTGGGTTTGAAGGTGCATCGACTTCTGGTGGACATAGGCGTGTATGCGAATATTTTGTTCGTCAATACTCTATGACTGATGGAGAAGCAAGTCGGCGATTTAAGTGGGTATGTCGAGCCGTGTGATCACACCATTATGGGTTTCGGGGAATCTATAACCCGGCCATATGGTATGATCAGGTTAGGAGTCGAGTTAGAATCGACTAGTAATCTGGAGATCCGACGAACTAGAATGCTAGATTTTGTAATCGTCGATGCTCCGTTTACTTATAACGGATTCCTAGGTCGCCCATTTATTCAGGAATTCAAAGCAGCATGTTCAACCTATTATTATTGTGTAAAATTTCCAACACTTGAAGGAACGGGCAGCGTGAAGGACGACCATAAAAAATCACGAGATTGTTTGTTGTCATGCGTGCCAGAAAAACAAAGCATTGTCAACATGATGGAACAAAAATGGGAAATCGGAGGCTCAAGCCATCAGGCCAATGTATTTCCACAAACGAACACACCTCCCCAGGCGAGCATACTTCCTCAAACGAGTATATAACCTAGAACGACCATACAAGCTTCAGATCCGATGAATATAGAACCATCCAATGAACAGTTTGCTCGTGAATTGCCAGATTTAGAACCTCGCATAGGTTTCGATCCTATGGAGGTCGAAGATGAAAACCAGGGATTAAACATAGATCCCAGGTGGAAATAAAAGAGAAGACGAGTAGCACCTGTCGAGCAGCTAGAGTCTATTACGGCCGACCCAGTCAGGCTGGATTTAGAAATTTTCATTGGTTCAGAACTCCCAGAACCACTTCGAACCGAAATAATCTCATATCTTAGAGCTAATTTGAATGTGTTCGCTTGGTCACATGAGGACATGGTTGGCATTGATCCAAAGCATGCATGCCACCACCTCAACATTAACCCAACACAAGTCCCAATAATTCAGAAGCGGAGAAAATTCGGTCCGGAGAAGTACGCAGCTTTGGGCGTCGAGGTCAAAAAGTTGCTCGATAATAAGCTTATTCGAGAAGTCAAATGCCCGAGATGGCTAGCAAACCATGTGCTCGTCCAGAAGTCGAATGGAGCCTGGAGGTTATGAATTGATTTTACTGATCTAAATAAGGCGTGTCCCAAAGATAATTTTCCTGTACCGCATATTGATTACTTTGTTGATAGCACTACGGGACATGAGCTAATGACTTTTATGGACGCATTTGTTGGGTATCATCAAATCCCTATGCATCCCGTCGATCAGGAAAGCACCTCATTCTGCAACGGAAAAAACATGTATTGTTGGAAGCGCATGTCTTTCGGGTTAAAGAATGCCGAAGCAACATATCAAAGGCTGGTGAACAAGATGTTTAACGAACACATAGGGCGGACGGTCGAGGTGTACATCGATGACATTGTGGTCAAAAGCGAGCACAAAGAAGACCATCTTACACATCTAACACAGACGTTTGATATCCTCCGCGCATATAATATGAAGTTGAACCCAAAGAAATGCAGTTTTGGGGTTCATTCGGGAAAGTTTCTCGGACATATGGTCAGCCAACGAGGGATCGAGGTGAATCCATCAAAGATTCAAGCTATGCTCGACATGCAAGCACCTAGAAATGTAAAAGAAGTTCAAAAGCTAACTGGACGATTGGCTTCCGTGAATCGATTTATTTCTCTCACCGAAGATAAGTGTAAGTCTTTCTTTGATGTATTAAAGAAAGTGAGATTCCAGTGGACAGAACATTGTCAAAGTGCGTTTGAGTCATTAAAACATTATTTGGCAAATACTCAAACGTTGTCCAAACAGGTTCCGGGTGAGCAACTTTACTTATACCTAGCTGCTTCAGAGCATGCAATCAGTGTTTTGCTAGTTCGAGCGGAGGGGGCAACACATTTGCCTGTTTATTATGTAAGCCAAGTACTTAAGGAGGCCGAGCTTCGGTACCCCCCCATTGGAGAAACTGGCATATTCGCTCGTTATGAGTGTTCGCAGGTTGCAACCATATACTTTTTCGACCATTCTATCTAGGTGCTAACTACTTTCCCATTACGACAAGTTCTTCACCGCCCAGATACATCGGGCCGGTTACTCAAATGGGCAGTGGAGTTAGGCCAATTCGGTATTACGTTCGTCCCGCGTACAACAGCTAAAGGTCAAGCAATGGTTGATTTCATGGTTGAGTTGACATATCCGCAGTTGCCCGAAAAAGGTATCAGTCAACCATGGCAAATGTACGTAGATGGTTTGTCTACAAGTTCGAGAGCGAGAGCGGGCGTGGTTCTCATCAGCCCAACCCAGCAAACTTTTACGACAGCCATTCGTTTCGATTTTCCAGCCACCAACAACGAAGCAGAATACGAAGCTTTGATCTCAAGTTTACAAATGGCTATGACGATGGGAATCCAAAAATTGATGATATACAGCGACTCCCAGATTATTGTATATCAAGTACTGGGCGAATACGAAGCCCGGGGCGAGCAGATGATACAATACCAGCAGCTAGCGAAGAAACTTCTTGAGCAGTTCCAACAAGTCTATATTGAGCAATTACATCGGTTGAACAATTCATTTGCTGATGCTTTGGCTCGATTGGCAACAGCAGAAGGAGTGACGAGCATGAAAGACTTTGTGGTCGTCACAACTTGTTCGCCATCAACTCCAAGAGCTGTGGTCGCCCAGACGTCAGAAGCATAAGAAACTTGGATGACCCCGATTTTAAACTACTTTTGGCATGGTATTCTAATCGAAAGTAAGGCACAAGCTATGCGTCTCAAATTACAAGCTGCTCGGTACACTATTATAGGCGAGCATTTGTACAAAATAAGTTTTTCTCTTCCATTATTAAAGTGCCTTACTCCCGAGGAAGGTCGAGTGGTTCTCAAGCATATTCATGGGGGGTATGTGGAAATCATACAGGTGGACAGGTCTTGGCATATAAAATAATCGGACAAGGGTATTATTGCCCCACACTAAAAAAAGATTCATTTGCTTATGCTCGCTCATGTCATAAATGTCAAATATATGCCCCACTTATCCATAGCCCCCCTGAAGAACTAGTGTCTGTATACATCCCGTGGCCATTTGCTAAATGGGGGATCGATTTGATTGACCCATTTCCTATAGGCACGTCGGGGGTGAAATTTGATGTGGTCCTTGTTGACTATTACACTAAATGGGCAGAAGCTAAAGCCATCGTAAAGGCCACCGAGTAAAGAATGTGGAATTTTTGCTTGGAAGAATATCATTTATCGGTTTGGGTTTCCTTAGTCTTTAGTAACGGATAATGGAAAATAGTTCGATGGAAGTGAGTTTCGACAGAATTGTGCTCGTTGGGGGATAAAGAAACTTTATTCTACTCCATATTATCCCCAGTCTAACGGACAAGTCGAGGCTGTTAATAAAATCATCAAGCATACCCTCAAGGCTAAACTTGATAATTCCAAGGGGGGTGGATGAGCTGAAGAGTTGCCAGAAATCTTATGGGCATATCGTACTACCTTCAGAACATCAACGACAGAAACCCCCTTTGTTATGGCATTCGACACGGAGACTGTTATCCCAGCAGAGGTGGAAATTCCGAGCCATCGGACTATGTGCTTCGGCAAACACACCAACGATCAAGCACTTGCTTTAATTACGGATCTACTGGAGGAAAGGCGATTAGAGGCCGATTTCAAGAATGTTATATACAAGCAAAGGTCGGAGAAGTTTTATAATTCCAAGGTTCATACCCGCAGGTTTAAAATTGGAGAGCTCGTTTTAAGGCGAGCAAAGGGGGTAGCAGGTGGTGTGTTCGGCCGAGCATGGGAAGGACCATTCCGGGTGTCAGAGCGTTTGTCGAATGGGGTGTATGATTTGGAAGATTTGAATGGAGTCCCGTTGTCCTATTCGTGGAACGCGTCAAATTTGAAAAAATATTATCAGTAGAAGGCTAGAAGGTGAGCTTGTGTTCATCTGCGATCAAAAGCAAGTTGAGCAACCAGTCGTGTATGCTCGTTTGAGACGAGCACAATGACCAGAAAAGTCGAACAAGAGGCACCAGAGAGCTGAATCTTATTGGCAGAAGGTTTCTCATCTTTATCAAGGTTTGAGATTGCGTGTCATTTCCCGATAAAGATAAGTGGCAACCTAGTGGGGTACGTGTCATTTTCTTAATCAAAAGTGGCAATAGTCGTAGCAGATGTCAATTTGGGGTTATAACTTGTGGGGACCACCATCGACTAGCTGTACCAGCTCATGCTAGTTAAGTTTGTATAAATAGGCCTGTCAAGAGCAGGAAAAAGACATGAAAAATTGAAAGAAAGATTTTTCTATGATATGATGAGGGAAATAAATTTCGGTGGAGTTGGCTGGTTTGTTATGCCTCCAGACGTAATTTATAACACCGGTGTCAGTAGTTCCCACGCTGACTCAGTCAGATGTTTTGACATTTGCTCTTGCACGAGCTGGAAACCTCGTATCCCAGCCCCGAAGCAGAGTACTTTGGTCTGGATTTGGAAAAGCCAATCCAAATCGGGAGAAGTATTCTTTTTGGGGATGAAAGCGTACTCTGCGAGCACGCATGGGTGCTCACATCGAGCATGAATAGCTCGACAGAGTTATGGTTTCCACATCACATTATTTACTGCTTATGCAGTAGTAAATCACAAGTCCCCTTCGCATCCCTAAAATCTCCTCCGAGGGGGTGGGATGTTGAGGCTTGTGCACGCGGCGATGAGCGGATGCTGATGCTCAGGCATCCTCGTATGACCCAGACAAGTAATCGGGTGCGCAGAAGGGGATAGAATGGTGCGAGCAGAGGCATATGTCCGCACCAGGTATAGGTGAGCAGGATTGCTCGCCATATGCTCATGTCCGCGGCAGCCCGCATAATCACAACTTGTCCACGAGGGGAATGCCCTGATGCTTTTGTTGCTCATGAGCATGCTGTTTGAAGATAGGGAGACATACGGCCGACCCCCCTCAAACTTGTCAACATCAGTAGCTAGGACTAGAGGTCGGCAGCTCATGGTCGCCCTCAACTCAAGACGAGGTTTTGAATCGAGCAAAACAGTAGTCTGATATGTATAGCTATGTGTAATAAAAATAGTCTTTTCCAAATGTAAAAAGTTGTAATAGTATAGCAACGTGTTGCAAAGCATTTTTGTTTGTTAAATTTCTCTAGTTAAAGCCTATGAATAGTCGCACCTAAGCCGGACGGCCCAAACAAAGACGAACGAGCAGAACCTAATGTTCGCCTGACGAAACAAATCGTACTTACAGATGCCCTCAACAAAGCGAGCAATGGGTACGGGGTCGCAGCTAAATAAGACAGCCCGAGCAGAATAATGGTCGCAGCTAAACATAAGACGATCACGAGAGAAATAGGGGGTTGCAGCTAAATAAGACAACCCATTTGATTGCAACAAAATAAGACAATAAAAAACCGAGACAAGTCAGGAAAGAACTTAGGCATTTATCATGTTCGAATATCAGCAAAAAGACAAATGGCACAAATTAGAGAAATAAACAAACAAATTCCCATAAAGATGGTAAAACTAGTCATTCGTCATCAACACAAAAAGATTGTTCAGATAGCAAGTACCACAAAAATATCAAGTTTATCAGAAGGAGAAGCAAGAGAAATCACACATCAAGAAAAAAGTTTAAAGGAAAAATTCATTGTTTGGAGTAGGTGGTAGGGATCGAGAGAGCAATTCCTGTCTAGCATGCTCGTCTCCATCAAGAGCATCTTTGGATCTGTTCGGCTCGTCAACCGGTACATTTTGCTCATCACGCACTTCACCCTCATGCTCGCTTTGCACTCGGCCTTCCTGTTCATCCTCGACCTGCTCGTCCTTATGAGGTTCATCGACAGCATGTTCCATTCCGGTCGCATCTTGGTATTCTTCTTCGTCAGATACGGGGTCTTCGATCTCCACCCCGGCTGGAAGCATGGAAAAGTCGCACAGGTCTCGCAGATCGCTTAATGGCAGATTGCGATCAGGAGGATTGTTGATCATATATTTCTCGAAGAACGCTTTTAAAGGGGAAATCTGTTCGGTCGATAGGGTTTGTCTGCTTGCCCGAAGAGCATCGGCAAAGGCACAAATGTATGAGTAGTTGGATATCGAGTCCACGTACTCTGTGGTGTGCAACCTTAAGTTTTTCAGGCCAAGGCGAGTGTTGTTTCTTCGGTGGTGTGCAATTATTGAACGAGCGGGACTTTCTCTCCTTCAAGCATCTCATTGTCGGTTTTGAGCTTCCGAATTTTGATGGTTTGTTGAGCTTGGATTTCCTTCATTCTCCGAAGCTCTTCCCGCTCTTGACGCAACACTTCTCGGGCTTGGTGCAACTCATCCCGGACCAGCCGATTTTTCTCTTCTTTCTGATGAACCTCCCCTCGAGCAGAACCCACTTCCTCTCGGGCTTTACTTAACTCATCCATCTTCTCCCTCAAGCTAGCGGTGAGCAGCATGAACTTGGAATTGAGGCTGGCTGTGGCCGAGAAAGCACTCTCCAGAAGCACGAGCGAGCGGCCATGATGGATAAGGCCCAACCGTATCTTTTCCAGCGCTGAGGGGCCATTGATGGCTTCTTCCAGATCGGTTGTCCATGATCGGATGGGGGTTTCGCAAGCCCTCTGAATATGCTCGGGCAGTTCAGGGACATTGTTTCTAGTGGGAGAGCAGAAGTAATCCCTCAAGTCAGGTAGTAGACGAGTCCCTTGGGCATTAGACGAACAGAAAGACCGTAGCAAGCATAATGTCAAAAGCAATAAGGGCGAGCACAGACACCTGTTCACCCGAGCAGGATCCCATCCTAGATAAGACCTGTCATTAGGATCCCGGACTCGGGAACTGGATGGGGCCCCTTGGTCAAGAAGTGCGGTGGGGAACAAGAATGCTCATCCCGACCGGGGGGTAGTCACCTTTCGATGGGAGAGATCGAGCGGAGGAACAATTTTGCTTTCGGCTCAGGGGGCTCACGACAAAACTTTTCGGAGGACTCATTTGAAGCGGAATTGACTGATCTCCGGATTGCCTCCTAGTCCTTGCTCGCCGGATCGAGTGGTCCTCTTTTGCTTGCTCGGCTCACTACGGGAAGCCCTGTGTTCTTCCTGTTTGGCTTGGATCCGGGCCATCTCACTAGGCTTTCTCTTTCGTGCCATTTCAGTGTGCTCGACTGTGCTCATGGCGATAGTAATGGCGGGGAGAGCTGTGAAAAGAAAGAGTCTATCATGGAATGGATTATCAAAAGTATGGTATATGGTCAAATAAAAAAGCTTGTTTATACCAGTTGGGTTAAGGGCTACCAAATGATGAGGGGGCACGTACAATCCTCCTTTCTTCCTTTGATCCGCGGTGTTCAACGTCCTTACTGAGCGTTCGGAATAGGGCTCAAGATCAATTTGCCAGATGCTGCTAAAGTATCCATCTTTCGTTTCATTGTCAGTAGCAGCTTGAAGTCCTGAGATAGAAGAAGCAAGTTAAAATCAGTCTTCTGAGAAAAAATAAAGCAATAAGTTACTTACTCCGACAAATTCCAAAGTCAGTGGGAATGTCTAGACGAGCATTGGGTTCACATCCTGAAGCATGACTTTTCCAATCACCCCCGACAAACCAAAATTTCTATTTCCAATCCGTAATCTTGTTGGACACATCTTCGATGACCTTGCACTTTGCATTCGCTTGCATAAACAACCATCCACATTCACCTTTGGGTCGAGACAAATGGACTAATCGAGTAAGTTCTGCTGCTGTAGGATAATACACAGGTCTCGTTTTGCCGAACAAGGTTAAAAAACTCATAATCATGTGCCACCCATTCGGCATTAACTATGTAATTGTAATATTCCACTCCACGAGCAAGCGAGTAATGGCGGGGTGCAGGGGAAATCGAAGACCAGCCTCCATGGTATCCATATTTACAGCAACACAACCTTCAGGAGGCTGATCGGCTCGCTCATCAGGACCGGGAGCCCAAAAAAATACATCTTTTGGAGTCTCGTAATTTCGGTGCAATTGGCCGAGCATATCTGCACCGATTACACTGACTATCTTGCTCGTTGGGTACTCATTTTCAACTCCTATCCGGCGATGTTGTTCGGGCCATTCGAGGTCGTACCGAGCACTATACTCAGCATATGTTGGACTGTGGGGACGACCAGAAGGAATGTCTTGAGTTGAGTCCGCACCGAACTCAATGTTCTGCTCGTGTGTAGAGGTGACATCTTATTCGCTCCCAACTTTCCTGCTCGGCTCATTGATTCTCATTGATTGGGACCCACTGACATCACGATTACCCATAACCCTAAAATTCATTCGAGATTGGGGATATTCTTCGTCATAATCATCTAAAAAATCAGAACGGGCTAGGTCTTGGTCCAATTCGTTGATGGCCGCATCGAAATCCGACAAAAGAATAGCGAAGGGTTGCCGAACTTGCCATCGGGATTTTGATCCCAAGGTATCCACCGTCGAAGCTTTAGCCCCACCGCGGATGATTGGGTGGTGCAACGAAGAAGAAGATTCATCGCGATACGATTCTTCGGAATCAAACAAAGAATCGGTAGAAATTGAATGTGCAGACATAATGGGTGTTTGAATAAAAAGAGAGACAAGTACCTGGAAGGATTTTCTCGTCGGAAGAAGCGTACCCTCGTCGGAAAATTCTAGAACGAAGAAGGGGAAAGTGAAGAATTGGAGAGAAAGAAGAAAGAATAAGGAAGACTCAAAATTTAATGGGTTTTCAAAGGCAATGAGCTTTCAAAGGTTTAGAATAGATTTGAAAATGATCTTTTATATATTATAAAGAACCTCGAAGCCCGCGAAGTTCAACCTTTCCGCCTTCACAGAAGATTATCAGTTTTGAGAAGCGTGATACTAAAATCAAGGTGATGTTTGAAATTCTCCAGCAGGACTGGATAGTCGGGCCCACTTGATTGACACTGAGTGGCCCGACTGGGGGGTATTGTTGTGATCGGTCAACAATATTCAAAATCTTGCATGGTTGGAGGAACAGGAGCATTGATTAATTATATAGCATCCACGTACACCGAACACGTGGTCACTAGCCGAGCATAAAGTAGTGCTCGTCGTGATCGGCTAAAATAAGACAGGCGAACAGAAGGATAGGCGAGCAGAAGTGTTAATCGGTTGAAGGACAAGCGGAGACAGGGTATTCTGTTCGCCGTTCAAAAGCGAACAAGCAACCCAATTAAATGTATCTGACCAACAACAAACACTTTGCCGAATCATCTATTCACTCCCAATTGCTGGGACAATGAGCAAGAAACTTCGTCATAAGATATGGACAGGTGTCGATCAGGGAGATGAGGTAGGCAAACGTGGCAATATTATACAAAATCTTGCATGTAATAGAATTACCAGCTCATGCTTATAAAAAACCAAGACATGCTTGTCGAAGTGCTATAAATAGGCCCTGAAAAATCATAAATAAGGTTGAAAAATATTCCCCAGAGAAAGACATAGATTCCCTTACTTAAACCTACGAAAAAGATGCCAGTCACAGAATATGTTGTGTTCGGAACATTTAAACTCTATAGTTCAACATCCCTGGCTTGGTACGCCCCCAGACGTAGTCAATATTGACGAACTGGGTCAACAACCACTTGTCATTTAACGTAATTTCGTACACGTTGTAATTTTTGTTTGTGAGTTGTCATCTAATATGCCACATCAGATATCCATATAAAACGACTCGCAATTGCTATAGGGTGTTTATTTTGTGTACCTAGTAGCAATTACCCCTGAATTTTTGTGTGGGCGATTTGCCTAAAGCAAGCACATCCAAAATTACAATAAAGCAACAATTTTATTGTGGATGAAATTCTTGAATATCAATACTTTAATAAAGTTTTGATAAAAATTAGAAAAAAAAAAGGAAAAAAAGAAGAATAGGGACACGACAGAATTAGAGAAATAATATATTAAGCTCAAGCTACATATTATCTTGATTAATAACTGAATAGAGGGTGTGGGGATGAACTTTAATTTTAGGTTGGAGATTGCAAATTAAATACTATAAAGTAAGAATTAATATTGGACTGGACTTAATTAAGTTTATATATTGAATTTTATTCACATATTACATATAAATATATAGCAGGTTAATGGGGCTTACACAACAGTCAGAGTCCGTGTAGCCCCAATGAAGATTAAATCCACGATTGTCTTTGAAATATACAATATATTACACTAAAATGTACAATTTTTGTTCATAAAATAAATTGTACATTTATGTGTAACAAATTGTATACTTTCATAATACATCATGGAGTACATGGTGTAGTTGATGCATATAAGACATAAAACTTTTTAATTAAATGGTAGGATTATACGTACCATTTTAAGTTTTTTTTTTTTTTGATTAATGTAAATGTATAAAACCTTAATTCTCGAATTTCTTTTTTCCAAGATTGTGTCTTGATTTTCCGCACTCCGAGCTCTCGCTTTCTCCAATTTGTAAACAGTTTACTCAATTTCAAGGTTTATTACAATTTTAATTATTTTTTCTTGGTTTATTTTGCTTCATTATAAACTTAAATTTAACAGTGTTTATGCTTGCATTCACCCCTTTTGAGAAAATTCTCACAAAAGACACTAATTTTTTGGGATCTTAAGTAAATCACAATATATTGAATTTAAATAGGCTATTACTAATTTATGATCCTATTTTATTTTTTAGAAAGACCGTGTTTTATTAAATTTAGTACGTAGTTGGGTTCTCCTGTTTTAAATTTTTGGGCCCACTGCTGATTGAAATGTTCTACTAGACGGTGCAATAACATGTTTACACTTTTAAATATGCTCTTTCATTTTTTGTGTTTTTCATAACTTTTAAAGATAGATACATGCTCCCTTTCAAAAAAAAAGAAAGAAAAGATTCATGCTTTGACAAAAAAGTAAAAAAAAAAAAGAAAAGAAAAGAAACGGAATATCATTTAATTACATCAGAATTTAATGCACCAATTATTGATCCACTTTTCGCATGTTGATGTCTTCATATTATTCTCTAAAAAGAAATAGAGAAAAATTATAAAAGATAGCCAATGTGAACGTCATCGTACGTATAAAAAGAAAGATATAATACAAAATTAATGGTTTGACATATGAAAAAGTTTCGAGTGTTGTGGAATATGTTGACATTCCATAGGTGATGATAAGCTTAGAATATGTTTTTTCAGAATTAAAGTAAGTCGCATTCCCTTTCTAGCGCCTTTTTAGTGGGATAACGCTTAACATGAATGGAAAAGCTATAATCATAACATGAATCTAGTAAGCTCTATATTGAATTATTTTTTTAAAGATATTTTTGTTGTGATCGATACAATTACTCGATTAATTTATACACGTCGGAGAGACACGTGTATTGATAAATTATTAAAATAACCATGTCAGCTGGTGAGTTGTTCGCCCAAATAATAATTCAAGTGTGCTCGCTTTGGTGTGCTCACTTTACCAACCATACGAATATGCTCGCTAACAAGTATGCTCGCCCAGTATGTTCGCTACCAGTATGCTCACTACAAGCATGCTCGCCACAACTATGCTCGTCTTGACAACAGTACAAGTGTGCTCGCCTTGCCGACCAAACAAGTTTGCTCGGTAAATCTGTCAAGTATTATAGTCATTCTTATATGCTCGATGAGGACAGTGTTCCGGTATAAAATTGATATGGTCAAAGGTGCGAGTAGAGCGATCAATCGAGCAGAAGTTGATATAAAGAGCGTATGACACAAAAGCCAAGTCACTAACTGAACCATCTGGACGACAAAAAGAATGCCTTACAAGCAAGTAAATCCGAAGGTCAACCAGGAAGACGAAGTTGAAAACGTGGCAGCATCACATGAGTTCTTGCAAGACCCGAAGTCTCCAGCTCATGCTTGCCGAAGTACTATAAATATAAGAAAAAAGAACAAGAGACAGGTTCAAAAATTTTCCGTTCAGAAATTTTCTATTCAGAAATCTTCCATAGGAGCTCAGAAAAATTCCCTAGCACTCACCCACTTACTCTCCAAATCATCATCTTTCGTGGAAGTTTTCCCCATGAGAAGTATTGTGTATTGTATATGTAAACCTCGCAATATGACATCCCTAGCTTGGAATGCCCCCAGAGTAGTCATTTCTTGACGAACTGGGTCAACAAATTCCTGTTATTTACCGTATATCGTACACGTACTTATTTTGTTTGTGAGTTGTTATCAAATTAGCCACATAGAATTCTCATAAAAGAACGACTCGCAACAATTGGCGCTAGAAGGAGGGTGCGTAGAAAAAACCAGCCCATACACAATCCTGTAGATAGCCGAGGCAGAAAAAAGAAATATAATGCCTCAATCTAGGAATACTCAGATGGAGAGGTCGGGACAGAGCCGACCTCACGCTCAGAAAGAGGCTCAACATCAGCCTCACAAAAATGAGTCTGTGGAAATCATCAATCTTGAAGATATCGCCAACGATCCGACGGCCATAACAAAGGCCATCACTTTCTTGTTGCGAGCATAGAAAGAGAAGGCCGAAAAGGAGTTGGCCAAGTTGAAAGTTCAAGATGATTATGATCGACGCTCGCATACACCTGATAGCGAGCAGGTTAAGGTGAAAGCTGCGCGGAAGCGGGCCAACAAAAGTGCTGATGATATGTCGGACGACGAGTAGCCTCAAGGGTCCAAACCATCAGCGTTTGGACGTTTGAGGCTCTCCGTTAAAGACCGAATCGGCAATCATAGGCGTCAGGATCCCGGGAGGGAACAACCGACGAACATTTCGGCTCCCTCAGATCCTCATGATCGCCCGCATCTCGAAAGACAGCAGGAACAACAAAAATCGGCTGAAACTAAATTGTCTATCCACCATCGATTGGATAGTCAAGGACGAACATGGAAAGGGGGACTCCCCATCATGAGCATGACCTCCCTGGTCCTCATGATGGGACACAACCCCGATCCAAGTCTGTTAGTTCCACGAAATTTATAGAAATGCAGAAAGCAATCGAGTGCTTACAGGCCGACCTGGCCGCAATGAGAGGACTCCCTCGGGCGAGCACAATGCCCTGCTTGCCACTAACGCCGGTGATCATGGCAGCCGAAGTACAAGAAAAAGTGGCAAAGATCCAACCGCCAATCCCTATGTTCGATGCTGAGTCTGACCCACATTTTCACCTCAGCAAATATTCAAACTTTATGATCGCCATGGGCGCCACCGATGCAACGCAGTGCCGATCATTCCCCATGACGTTGGGCGACCGTGCCCACAGATGGTTTTCTACTTTGCCCGCTGCGTCCATCACGTCTTTCGCCCAGTTGGGATAGAAATTCCTGTCCCATTTCTCATCCATGTGTGCTCGCCCAGCACCAAAATAGAGGTTGGCACATTTCTCCCAACTAAAGGGTGAGTCAGATTGAGCATACATTGAAAGATTTGACAAATGTTTGTACGATTGAGCCCCAGTTGAAGAGGATGCCAAGATCCTCACGGTGGTCGGAGGCCTAACCCTAAATACGGATATGTGGAAAGCCATGCATCAGGATTGGCCGAACACATATGCCGAATTTCGAGAGCGAGCAACCAAGATTATATCTATGCAGGATCTTCTCGCCCAATCACGATTAGGCCAAGAAGTAGCAACAAAAAGAATTATTGGTAAAAAAGTAATGAATGAGGGGGGGTATAAACCCCCAGGGTCTTTTAAACCTTTTGAAGAAGGAGCAGAAGCACTTGCCCTACGAAGTCTTCTAGGCGTTTCAGCAGAAATGATATTTAATCAAATTAAGGATCGGGACATATTGGATAAGCCACGACGAATCATAAGAGATAAAAATTGGCTTAATGCTTCCAAGTTCTGTAACTATCATGAGTACATCGGACATAATACTGAAGATTGTTTCGATTTACTTCGTCAACTTTGGAAGTTATATGAAGAGAATCGTCTTACGCAGTTCCTCAAAAAGCCGGCGAACAGAGATTCCCGAACTGAAAAAACAGGTGATCGTAGGGGTAAGCGTAAGGACGAAGAAGCATCTGATAGTGATCCCGAGGAATTCCGCAAGAGGTTGGAATTACCCAAAAGAGGGGCTCCTACCATGAGTAGAGGTCGAGAGAGTCAAGAAATCAACATGATTCGTCCTGATTATGGTCCAGTGGGTGGATGCTATCAGGCACCAACGTTATCGAACAGGCGGAAGAAGATGGAAATACGTGCCATGCAGAGCATCCATCAGGTGAAGGTGGCGATCACATCAGCTAGCACGCCACCCTCTCACCAAATCATGTTCTCGGAAGACGATCTCGATGGCATAATCACCCCCCACAATGACTCTCTAACCATCAGCGCTCGTCTTCTCGGTTTAAAGGTGCATCGCCTCCTGGTCGACACCAGAGCATATGCGAACATTCTGTTCGTTAACACTTTGCACCAAATGGAGAAGCAAGTTGGGGACTTAAGTAGTTATATAGAACCATGTGATCACACCATCATGGGTTTTGGGGAATCTATAACCCGGCCCTATGGTCTGATCAGGTTAGGAGTCGAGCTAGAGTCAACTTTAAATCCAGAGATCCGATGAACTAGAATGCTAGACTTTGTAATCATCGATGATTCATCTACTTATAACGGGTTTTTAGGTCGCCCGTTTATTCAAGAATTCAAAGTTGCCTGTTCGACGTATTACTATTGTGTTAAGTTTCCAACCCAAGAAGGGACGGGTAGCGTAAAAGGCAACCAGAAAAAAGCCCGAGAGTGTTTGCTGTCATGCGCGCCAGAAAAGTAAAATATCATTAACGTGATAGAGCAAACATGGGAGACCGGAGAATCAAGCCAACAGGCGAATATGTTGCCGAGGACGTTTATACCTCCTCGGACGAGCACATCTCCATGGGAGGACACAGAACCCGGGATGATAACCCATGTTCCAGATCTAATGAACATTGATCCACCAAACGAGCTACCGGACTTAGAACCTCGTATAGGTTTTGAACCCATGGAGGTAGATGACGAGCACCGGGGGTCGATCGAAGATCCTCGATGGAAGCAAAAAAGGAGGCGAGCGACGCCTGTTGAACAATTGGAGTCGGTAAATATCGACCCAATCAGACCGGAATTAGAAGTGTTTATTGGTTTAGAATTATCGGAACCATTCCGAACAGAAATGATCGCGTATCTCCGGGCAAACTTGGATGTGTTCGCTTGGTCACATGAGGACATGGTCGGCATTGATCCTAAACATGCATGTCACTCTCTTAATCTTGACCCAACACAAATTCCAATAATCCAGAAGTGGAGAAAATTCAGTCCGGAGAAGTATGCAGCTATAGATAGTGAAATCAAGAAATTTCTCGATAATAAATTGATTCGAGAAGTAAAGTGCCCAAGATGGCTTGCTAACCCTGTGCTCGTCTGCAAATCTAATGGAACTTGGAGGTTATGCATAGATTTCACTGACTTAAACAAGGCATGCCCGAAAGATAATTTCCCGATGCCACATATCGATTATTTGGTCGATAACTTAGCAGGACATGAGCTCATGACCTTCATGGATGCATTTGCTGGGTATCACCAAATACCCATGCATCCAGACGATCAAACGAATATGGCTTTCTGCAGCGAAAAGAATATGTATTGTTAGCAACGCATGCCATTCAGATTAAAGAATGCTGGAGCAACGTATCAACGTTTGGTGAACAAGATGTTCGACGAACACATAAGTCGAACAGTTGAGGTGTACATTGATGATATTCTGGTAAAAAGCGAGCATAAGGAAGACCACATTACCCACCTAGCACAAACATTTGGTATTCTCAGGGAGTACAACATGAAGTTAAATCCGAAGAAATGCAGCTTTGGGGTTCATTCGGGAAAATTCCTAGGGCATATGGTCAGTCAACGGGGGATTGAAGCGAACCCATCAAAGATTCAAGCTATGCTCGACATGCAGGCCCCCAGAAGTGTGAAAGAAGTTCAAAAATTAACTGGACGTTTGGCTTCTGTAAACCGGTTTGTATCACGAAGTGGAGACAAATGCAAACTTTTCTTTGACGCATTAAAGAAAGGGAGATTCCAATGGACAGACCATTGCCAAAATGCATTTGAGTCATTAAAATAATACTTGGCAGATACTCAAACATTATCTAAGCTTGTTCCAGGCGAACAACTTTATTTGTATCTTGCCGCATCAGAGCATGCAATTAGCGTTGTGCTCATTTGGGCAGAGGGGGCAACACATTTGCCTATTTATTATGTAAGTCAGGTACTCAAAGAAGGCGAGCTCAGGTACCCTCCACTGGAAAAACTTGCGTATGCTCTCGTTATGAGTGTTCAAAAACTGCGACCATACTTTTTCGACCACTCAGTCGAGGTGTTAACCACATTCCCATTACGATAAGTTCTCCACCGACCAGACACTGCGGGCAGATTACTCAAGTGGGCAGTGGAGTTAGGTCAATTTGGCATTACGTTCGCCCCACGAACAGCAATGAAAGGCCAGGCTATGGCCAATTTCATGGTGGAGTTGACATATCCACAAATACCTGAAAGGGGTGTCGACCAACCATGGCACATGTATGTTGACGGTTCGTCAACAAGTTCAAGAGCCGGAGCGGGCGTGGTTCTCATCAGCCCAACTCGACAAACTTTCACGACAGCCATTCGGTTTGATTTCCCAGCCACAAATAATGAAGTTAGTCTAAGCTTTGATCATTTGGGTTACACATGGCTATGACAATGGGAATTCAGTGGTTGATGATTTATAGCGATTCTCAAATAATCGTGATACCAAGTATTAGGGCACGAGGCCGAGGCGTAACGGATGGCACAATATCGAAGAACTAAGAAAAGGAGTCGCTTGAACAATTCGAACAAGTTTATATTGAGCAATTACCACAATTGGATAATTCGTTCGTTGATGCCTTGGCACGATTGGCAACAGCAGAAGGAGTGACGAGCACGATGGAAATTGTAGTCATCACAACTTGTTCGCCATCAATTCCCAGATTTGTGGTCGCCCATGTGACGGGCGAATAAGAAACCTGGATGACTCCAATTTTAAATTACTTACAAAAAGGACTTCTCCCCGAAAATAAAGCACAAGCTACTCGTCTCAGATTATAAGCTGCTCGTTTACTATCCTAGACGGGCATTTATACAAAAGAAGTTTCTCACTTCCATTATTGAAATGTATTACTCCTGAAGAGGGTCATGTGATTCTGGAACAGATTCATGATGGAGTATGCGGAAACCATACAGGTGGGCTTGTCCTGGCATATAAAATCATCAGACAAGGTTATTACTGGCCGACCCTCAAGAAAGATTAAACTCACAGATGCGCCAAGATGTCATAAGTGTCAGGTGCACGCCCCACTTATCCATAGCCCACCCAAAGAACTAGTATCTATTTACAGCCCGTGGCCATTTGCTAAATGGGGAATCGATTTGATCGGCCCGTTTCATACTTGCACATCGGGAGTAAAATATGTTGTGGTTGCCGTTGATTACTACACTAAATGGGCGGAAGCTGAAGCCATTGTTAAAGCCACCGAACAAAGAATGTGGAATTTTGTTTGGAAAAATATCATTTTCATTTTGGGCTTCCCCAGTCATTGGTAACAGACAATGGCAAACAGTTCGATGGAAGTGAATTCTGACAAAATTGTGCTCGTTGGGTCATAAAGAAGCATTACTCTACTCCGTATTACCCCCAGTCAAACAGACAAGTAGAAGCTGTCAATAAAATTATCAAGCATACCCTCAAGGCTAAACTTGATAATTCCAAGGGGGGAGGATGGGCTGAAGATTTACCAAAAATATTATGAACCTATCGTACTACTTTCAGAACATCAACTGCGAAAACCCCGTTTGCCCTGGCATTTGATGCGGAAGCGGTTATACCGGTAGAAGTTAAGATTCCGAGCCATCGGACAATAACTTTTGGAGAGCACATCAACGACCAGGTGCTCGCCCTAAGTGCAGACCTGTTGGAAGAAAGAAGGATGGAGGCTGATTTCAAGAACGCCATGTATAAAAAAAGGTCAGAAAAGTTCTACAACTCCAAAGTCCGAACACGCAGGTTCAACGTGGGCGAGCTGGTTCTAAGACGAGCAACGGGGGTACCGAGTGGTGTGTTCGGCCGAGCATGGGAAGGTCCATTCAGAGTTACATAACGTTTGTTAAACGGGGCATATGATTTGGAAGACCTGAATGGAGTGACGTTGTCCTATTCGTGGAATGCGTCAAATCTAAAAAAGTATTATCAGTAACACCGAGCACAACTGGCTGGATATTGGGGTAAAAAAAACCGAGCATAATCAGTCATTCGGCTAAGACGAGCAGGACAAACGTGGAGGATGAACACACCATATCCGACATAAATCTTCTAGAAAAAATTCTGGCCAGCACTATTAAAAGATAGAAGATACGTGTAAAAACAAGTTGAGAAGTGGTGGCAACCAAAAAAGGTACGTGACAATCCTTGAATAAGAACTGGCAAAAACAAGGACAAATGTCAAAAGGAGGATTTAATGCAAGAAGGCCAACACCAACTAGATATGCCAGCACATGTTTGGGATAGTAGTATAAATATGCATATTGATAGCTGAAGAAAGGGGAGAAAAACAGAGAAAAGGGAAAAAATACTGCAAATAAACATAGTAGAAGAAAATTCAGTTATCGGGAGATAGTAGGTTTGGTATGCCTCCAGACGAAGTTTTCGACACTCGATTCAGCAATCATTTTGCTGACTCAATCATGTGTCCTAGCGCTTGCTCTAGTACAAGCTTTATACCCCGTAAGACACTCCGAGCAAAGGTTGGTGCTCGTTACGGACTCAAGATGCTCGGCAGAGTCATGGTTGCCACTCCACGTTGCTCACTGCTTATGCAGTAGTAAATCACTAGTCCCCAACGCATCCCTAAAATCTCCTCCGAGGGGGTGGGATGTCGTGGCATCCGCACGAAATAAATGAGCGGATGCTGATGCTCAGGCATCTACAGAAGGGGATAAAAAGGTGCGAGTAGAGGCTTTTGCTCGCGCCTGATATAGGCGAGCAGGCCTGCTCGCCACATTCTCATGTCCACGGCAGCCCGCATAATCACAGCTTATCCAGGAGGGGAAAACGCTAATGCTGCTATTGCTCGAGCATATTACTTGAAGAAGAGTAGACAGGCTGATCCGCCTCATACTTGTCAACATCAATTCCGCGGACGAGATGAGGTCAGCTCATGTCTATTTCAAGACAATGTTTAAATTCAAAACCATAGTCTGATGTCTATAGTTATGTGTAATAGAAACAGTCTTCTTCAAATGTAAAAGTTGTAATAGAACAGCAATATGTTGCAAAGCATTTTTGTTTGTTAAGTTTTTCTAGTTAAAGCCTATCAGAGGTCGCACCTAAGCAGGACGACCCGAACAAAGACGAACGAGAAGAAGTTTATGTTCACCTGACAAAATAATTCGTACTTAGATACCCACAGTAAAGCGAGTGATGGGTATACAGTCGCAGCTAAATAAGACGACTAGTACTTACAGATACCAGCAACAAAGCTAGTGATGAGTACGGGGGTCGCAGCTAAATAAGATGACCCGAGTAAGAATAGTGATCGAGGCTAAATAAGACGATCACGAAACAAGAAAGGGGGGGTTGCACATAAGTTAACCCATCTGGTCGCAGCTAAATAAGACGATCAATCTGATTGCACCTCAATAAGATAATCAATAAACCAAAGAAGTCAGGGTGGAACATAGACACAGATCATGTTCGAATTCATTCAGAAGAAAAGATGGCATAAACTAGGAAGCAAAACAAACATCAACCGTTCATCAGCAACAAAATTCATCCTCCACGATCAGGTTAGAGGAAATTGTTCAACAATCAAATTCAATGGAAACAGCAAAATTGTTCAAAAAGCAAGTTCAACAAGACAAAAATTACATAGTAGTTCAGATAAATTGTTCAGCAAAGCAAAAAGCAAAATTAAGGAACAAATTCATTATTGGGGGTGGGCGGAAGAGATGTTTTGAGCAGGTCTTGCCCCGTCTGCTAGGTCCTTTTTCAAAGAACTCCCCGAGAACCATCAAGCCTAAATCGCTTTCATTTGAGCAAAGAAGTTTCTTTCGACTTCAGTGGACCACTTTGCTCAGTGCACCGATCCAACCCATGCTCGGCTCGGCAAGCTTAGTCGACAATACCTTCAACATCCGCATCCGAACCATCTTCCTCATCCAAAATAGGATCATCAATCTCGATCCCATCAGGAAGATTAGAGAAATCGCACAGATCAGCCAAATCAGATATTGAAAGATTGCGATCCGGGGGGTTGTCGATCAGGTACTTCTCGAGATGGGTTACGAGTGTTGGGATTATACTGGAAAGTATGCTTTTACTTTGTATAATCGAAACTGAATTTCCAGACTTATTTACTAAAATAAATTGTTTATCACTGATACTTTAAATATCATTGAATGTTACATATATTTACTGCATGACTGTTCAATAAGTCGTACGTGTTACATTGTAGTTAATTTAGTGATACCAGATCACAGAAGATTAAATTAATAGTCCCTTGTAACTAAAAGTATGTTATTCACGACCTAGATGGAAATGAACAACCCATCGTGAAAGGTTGAAGTGTAAGGCTCAGATTTGCTTGTCTTGACCAAGAGATTACACTAGTGTATGACTGATACACTGTATAGGACCTACAGGAGGATAAATTCTTCAGAACTGGACAAGGAAGAATTAGACCTCAGTGGTTCGTTATTTCTTAACCTTCGTCCCTTAAATAGGATCACGTGGGATTGGTAACTATTTCTTTGACTTATCATGGGTAGCGAATCAATGAGATTCAATACTTTTTTATCTTGGGCAATATTATTAGTCACACGTGATTGCTAAGATTTAATACGAAGAATCGTGTGCAAGTACGCTTGTTTGATTTGCCCCCTTGGGAGGTTCATAAGCTTTATCATATCAAATCTTGCAAGTGGAATTAGTTTCCGGTATGGATAATAATGTTGAACCGTTCCTTGACCAAGGACAAAAGATATTAATTAACGGAAAGCTATTTCAGTGGCTTTAATTAATTAATGGGCTAGATAATCTTAAACACGGGAAATAATGACCGGGAGCCATATTGACTGTAATATGGGTTAAGATGGATAGTGCAATATTAATTATGTAGTGGGATTAATTAATATTTATGGGCTTGAATTATATTGTGGCTCAATATTAGATATTCAAGGTCCATTAGAAGGTCCAATCTTAATTCTCCTAAAGGTCCCCTGAGTAGCCCAACAAATAGTCCAATAACTTAAAAAGGTGATTAAAATAAAATAAATATTGTTGCTTATTTTTCCTATAAAATTTCGAAAATTATGGATAAGTTGGGAGAAAGATTTTCTTTGAATTTTGTTATGGAATGAAGATATGTATTCTTGGAATACAAGATTATCTCATTAAATTCAAGAAATCTTCCACTTGGTTATTCATAAGAGATTTTCGAAAATTTGGAAATATAATGGGCAAGAAAGATTTTCTTGATTTTCTTGAAAAGATATTATGGAAGATATGTATTTCTTGAAATACAAGAATATCTCATAAGTTCAAGAAGATCCAAATCTTGGAATCTTGCACATCATTATTTTCGAAAATTCCATAATTTGAGGAGGTGGGATTTTTGTGGAATATTTTAATTATGGGAAAAAGAATATAGGAGATATATTCAAGATTTCTTGGTGATCAAGAAAAGTCTTTTCCCACATTATTTTTCCACTGAAAAAATCGACCACTCCTCACCTATAAATAGGGGATGATTCCTTCATTCCCAAGACACAATTTCATGTGCTAGAAAAATTAGCAAATCCACATAAGTGGTGCAACAAAGTTTATTTTTTCCCTTTTTGTTAATTGTTCGACAGGTGTCCTTCCACCGGATAGTTGAGCAAGGGCTAAGGGAATACTTGGGAAGTCCTTTTGGTTAGTCCGTCCAACCGAATTCACTGTCATCCCAAGAGGTACGTTCACGTAAACCCGTAGATTCCGCATGCGTAGGTTTTACGTGGCTTATTATATGCATGATATGTTGTTGCAATTATTATTTGAATTAATATAGGATTAATTCATGCTAGTAATAATTATTAGAATTAAATTTATATTTAAATATTCATCCCGAATAGATCTGTGCAACTTATTCCCCAACAACGAGTAGGGTAATTTGGTCGGCAGTAAGTGTTTGTCTGGCAGAACGGATGGCATTTGCAAAGGCGCATATATAGGAAAAATTGGACATGGAATCAACATACTCTTCACTGTGCAATTTTGAATTTTCAAGACCCAGACGAGTGTTGGTCTCTTCAGCAGTGAGGAGTTGTTGTTCGAGCAGAGTTTTCTCACATTCTGCAGTCTCGATGCCAGTTCTGAGTTTCCGGAGCTCAACGTTCAGCTCGTCCTGAACTCTCCTAATGCCAGCCACCTCTTCCCGATTGTGATGCAGCTCCTCCCGAGCAAGGCCTAGCTCCTCTCTGCCTGGCGAGCATCTACCCGAGCTTGACGAGCATCATCTTGAGTTTTACGAGCCTCTGCTTGGGCTAAGGATACTTGTCCTTGAGCCAACTTCATTTCATCCTGAGTTTTGGTTAGCTCGTTCACCTTCTCTTCGAAACTCGTAATAAGAGCCACGTAGTTGGCATAAAGTTGGGCAGACTCGGCATAAGCTTTCTCAAGGAGAACCAAAGATTGGCCATGGCGCACTAGGCCAAGTCGCATGGTTTCCAAAGGCGTTGGACCCTTAGTGGCTTCTTCGAGCTCAGTAGTCCATGCTCGAATGGGAGTCTCGCACGCCTTCTGAAAATGCTCGGGAAGGCCAGGAATGTTGCGGACACTAGGAGAGCAGTAATATTCCTTCAACTCTGGCATCAGAGGCGACAATCTGTTCAACTTGCATGATCACCCGAGCAAATAGACACGATTAAACGACCAAATAAGATGAAACAAAGAGGCACTCCAACAGACGAGTAAACGTACCTGTTCACCCGAGCAGGATCCCATCCCATAAAAGATTTGTCCTCGGGAGAACGAAACTGGGAACTCAAAGGGGTCCAGGTTCGGGGCCCTACAGGAGGTGGAGTAGACGTACAGACCTCCATTTCGACGATTTGTGTGATCGGACCGACCACAGAGGCAGTTATTTTGGTCACTTCAGCAATGGGGGTCGTCTCAATAACATCGATGCTCGTCGAAGCTATTAGATTTTGTTCGTCAGATGCCCTTCTGGATCTCTTTGGTGAGGGAGCTTGGTCGCTCGATCCCTGCTCGACAAGACGAGTTGTCCTCTTCGGCCGACTCGACTAGCCCGGTCCGGGCGTGGCTGGTCGGCTCGCCTTTTTCACTCTGCTCGCCTCCCCTCGATTTGCTCGCTGAGCATCTCTCTCGGCTGAATTCGAGCAAGCTCTTGAGGTCTCTTAGTTCGAGCCATTTCAGTATGTTCGGATGTGCTTACAGCAACAGTGACGGCAGGGAAAGTTGTAGACATAAAAATTTATTAAGAAGGAAATACAAACCAGGAACAAAGGGCACAACACATTTGCAAGAGTAAAAAACAATCCTTACCAGCTGGATTGATGGCAACTAAATGGTGAGGGGGCACGTACAATCCTCCCTTCTTCCTTTGATCAGCAGTATTCAACGTCTTCACTGACCGTTTTGAATATGGCTCAAGATCGATTTGCCAGATACTGATGAAATAACCGTCATTTGTCTCTTTGTCCGTTGCTGCTTGAATTCCTGAAATTGAGAATAAGTTAAAATCAGTTCATTGTGAAGAGCAAAAACACAAAATTACTTACTTCGACAGATCCCAAAATCTGTGGGGATATCTAAGCGAGCATTTAGTTCACATCCAGAAGCAGGGCTTTTCCAATCACCCGCGACGAACCAAAACTCCCTTTCCAATCAGTAATCTTGTTCGGCACATCCTCGATGACCTTACATTTGGCATTCGCCTGCATGAACAACCATCCATGTTCACCTTTGGGTCGGGATAAATGAACTAATCGAGAGAGTTCTGCTGCTGTTGGATAGTACACGAGCTTCGTTTTGCCGAACAGAGATAGGAAACTCATAATCATGTGCCACCCATCCGGCTTTAGCTGTGTAATGGTGATGTTCTATTCTACTAGCAAGCGGGTAATAGCCGGATGAAGTGGGAACCGAAGACCCGCTTCCATTGTGTCTAAGTTCACAGCAACACAACCCTCAGGAGGCTGGTCTGCTCGCTCATCGGGACCAGGCGCCCAGAAAAACACATCTTTTGGGGTCTCATAATTCCTATACAATTGGCCGAGCATATCTACATCAATCACGCTTGCAATTTTGCTCGCCGGATATTCATTCTCAACCCTGGTCCTGTGAGGTTGTTCTGGACAATCAAAATCATAACGAGCACTATACTCGGTATATGTGGGCTATGAGGAAGACCAACAGGGATGTCGAGCTCCGTGTTCTGTTAACTGTCGAATCCTCTGTTCGACTCGTTTACATTCCCAGTCACCAAGATTTCCTCCCTCATAAAGTCATCACCCCTATTTACATCGTGACTACATACAGCCCTAGACCCAATTTGGGGTTGGGATAAAGAATCTTCACCGAATCATCTAAAAAATCAGTGCGGGCTAAACCCGATCTAATTCATTGAGGCATCATCTAATCTGATGAAAGAATGGCAAATGGTCGTCGAACTTGCTAACGGGATCTTGAACCCGAGGCATTCATCTCCCAAGATTAGCACCACTACGGGAGATCGGACGGAAAGAGGAGGAAGAGGAACCATGATGATTCGACTCTATTGAAGCGGTAGAACATGAACGAGAAGTCATAATTGGGATTAAAGAGGGTACAAATTAGTTACCTGAAAGAAATCCTTCGCCGAAATGAACGTGCTCTTGCCGGAAATTCGAAGATTTATGGAGTATGAAAAAAAAAGAAGAGAGATTGAAGAGAAAGAAAGAAGAAAGTCGAGGCGGCAAAATAGGTATTTATATTAAAAACTAAAAAAAAAGGGTTCTGACACAGAAGACGAAGCGACACTCACAATTGGTGCGGCTCAATATATCCAACAGCCGGGCCCCCATGATGAATACAAAGCGGCCCGGCTGGGGGGTATTATTGTGATCGATACAATTACTCGATTAATTTATACATGTCGGAGATACACGTGTATCGATAAATTATTAAAATAACAATGTCAGCTGGAGAGTTGTTCGACCAAATAATAATTCAAGTGTGCTCGCTTTGGTATGCTCACTTTACCAACCATACAAATATGCTCGCTAACAAGTATGCTCGCCCAGTATGTTCGCTACAAGTATGCTCGCTACAAGCATGCTCGCCACAACTATGCTCGTCTTGACAACAGTACAAGTGTGCTCGCCTTGCCGACCAAACAAGTTTTCTCGGTAAATCTGTCAAGTATTATAGTCATTCTTATATGCTCGATGATGACAGTGTTCAAGATAAAATTGATATGGTCAAGGTGCGAAAGAGAGCAATCAATCGATCGGCGTAAGTTGATATAAAGGGCGTATGACACAAAAGCCAAAGTCACTAACTGGACCATCTGGACGACAAAAAGAATGCCTTACAAGCAAGTAAATCTGAAGGTCAACCAGGAAGACGAAGTTGAAAATGTGGCAGCATCACATGAGTTCTTGCAAGACCCGAAGTCTCCAGCTCATGCTTGCCGAAGTACTATAAATAGAAGAAAAAAGAACAAGAGACTGGTTCAAAAAAATTTCGTTCAAAAATCTTCCATAGGAGCTCAGAAAAATTCCCTAGCACTCACCCACTTACTCTCCAAATCATCATCTTTCGTGGAAGTTTTCCCCATGAGAAGTATTGTGTACTGTAAATGTAAACCTCGCAATATGACATCCCTGGCTTGGAATGCACCCAGAGTAGTCATTTCTTGACGAACTGGGTCAACAAATTCCTGTTATTTACCGTATATCGTATACGTACTTATTTTGTTTGTGAGTTGTTATCAAATTAGCCACATAGAATTCTCATAAAAGAACGACTCGCAACAATTTTGGTTCCACTTTTGATGTTTGATGATAAATAAATAAATAAGTATTTATTTGGTGCACCACCAATTCAAACATATTTTAAATATATAATTTATTATATTAAATATATTATAATTTTTAAAATATTATCATACAATTTGTATCAATAAAAACAAGTTATATATTTATACTAAAATATACTATAATTTTTTAAACATTATCATACAATTTATTAGTAGAAATAAGTTATGAGTCACACTTGTGTAAGACCGTCTCACGATGAAATAGATAGTAATTTGGGCATTGATGTTTTAACACTTTGAGAGGGGTGGGTGTTGATTGTGCTAAATTGTACCTCGCCTCATGCATGAGACCGTCTCATAATTTTATTTATCATACGTTATATATTTATGTATGATGGGGAATATTTATGTCGTCCAATAGAGTGGTTACACTTGAACGATTACTTTGACTTTGAATAATAAAGAGGTCAATCAAATGGGCTGAGATACTAGATGAAGAGCCTGGGCTCGAGTGTTGAGCCCAGAGACGTGTCCAGATAATGGGGAAAGAGCTCATGGAGAACTTTGGCCCAGGAGAGTAAACAAAGCCCAAAGATTGGGCTCGAATGGATAAGACCTGGAGAGGGCTCGAGCCCTTCCAGAAAAACATTGAGAGGAAGCTGGCATGGCCGAGATAAGAAGCTGGACCAATGGGCCGATTAAGAGAAAGACCTGGAGAGGGCTCAGGCCCATTCAGGGGACGAGAAGGACCTGGAGCAGGCTCAGGCCATCCAGGTGAATGTGGTCTTGAAGACCTGGATTGACTGGGAGAAGGCTGGCTAGTCCTAAGAATGTGGGCTAAGGATTAGGAAGAGTTAGTTGAGATTTTTCAAGAAGATGGCCGAGAAGAGTTGACAGGTCCGAGATTCAAGGAGGCCAGGGATAATTAGGACCGCGAAGGAAAAGAGATCAACAGCTGAGAGGCCTTAATCCGCGTGAGTTAAGTAGTGGGTTGTGGAGAGCAGTTCCGATCTTCAGGGGATTGTGAGAAGGAGGCTGGAGAGTCCGAGAAGGGCGGAGAGCCGTTAGATTAAGATCAAGGGCTTAGGATGATGATCCGTGTTGAGAGAGAGATAAATATGTGGGAATAGTGAATCAGTTCCGAGAAGAGGGGGGAGAAATGACAAGGCACGATCAGAAGGTGGATTAAGAGGGGAAAACGGTAACCTCATTCCGGAGGGATTTAAATATCTCTTCCAGGTAACACAAAATGACATTACGATCACTGATACTTACACAATGACACAAGCACATACTTTTACTTACTTACACTTGAATACTATGTATTGAGCTATTTGATACGATTTCACTTGAGATTAAGAGTGATAAATGACTGAGCGTCGAAGAGCCCACACCAGAGCCCCCTCCGGCGTGTTTTTCAGGTAACTATGTGGAAATTGACGAGGTTTCTACAGTCAAAACTCGAAGGATTTTCAACATTCAAAGTACGAATTCCCGTTGAATTCCAGGTCATCTCTTGACCATTTTTTTGCACATCACTGTATAAGGTCGGGTCAGATTCACAAAATTTGCTAACAGATCTCTCAAATCTATATTAGTTTAAGAAATTTCTACACTGATATTAACTATTTATATGGGTTTGAATTCGTGCAAATTTGTACAAGTTTTTTAAATTATGTCTAAACATCAACATATAAATCATTCAGCTACATAATTGCCTTTATATTTGTTAATTTTAACTATTTAGCTTGTCAACATATATGTTTGTTAGAGTATTAGTCTTGAGCATGCTTCAAAAGCTCACAGAATTAGTCCTCTATACAGTATTAGTTAGCCTTTTGTTAGGTATTAGTTCAGTATGCTTAACAGTATTGATTTGCATTCATGCAATAAACTTGTAATAGCTAATGAACATTGGTATAGCGCTAGGGTAGAGAGGCCACAATGTTAAAAAAAAAAAAAAACTATTTTATTTTATAATCAAATGTTTGTGGACTTGATTGAGTTGGTCAATTTGAACTGAGTGAAATACGTTTTTTACATTACAAGTTTCAAGCAATCAAGACATTCCCCCCTCCCCCACCACATCCATGAGACGAAGTACAATCAAGCACAAATTACACCCACCCCTCCCAAAGTGTTAAAGCGCTAATGCTCAATCTATACATCGTTTCACCGTGAAACAGTCTCATACAAGCTTGCCTCTAGTAGTATTTATTAGTGATAAGTGATAACAATAATGTCAAATTTTCCAACAAAATTTCTTTTGTCACAATATAACTTTTCACAAATTTAATAATGTTTACAAATTTTCAACTTAACAGTGTAATTGTGATAATAACTATTATTGCCAAAAGTATATCATTATATTTTAACAATAACTTATATTCCCTCCACTTTTTTTAAAATGTCATTTTAGCATTTTAAAATATTTATATAATAAATGATGTTTTTTTTTTTTTTTTCTATTATCTCATATATACTTTTAATATGATTATTTAAAATTGAAAAAATGTCAATTCAGGGCCTAAAAAATTATAAATATATCAATTTAAGCCCTGAAATATTTTCATATCGATTCAAGGCCTGAAAGATAAAAAAACTATCAATCCAGGGCTTGAAAGATGGAAACTATCAATTTGAGGCTCACACATTTTAAGGTCATGTTTGACACTTATATTTCATGTCCTTATTTTTTTATTTTTAGAGTTTATGGTTCATGGTTCAGTGTTTAGGGTTTATGGTTCAGGATTTAGGGTTCAGTGTTTAGGGTTTAGGGTTTAGTGACAAACATGACCTTAAAATGTGTAGGCTTCGAATTGATAATTTCTATCTTTCAGGCTCTGGATTGATAGTTTTCTATCTTCCAGGCCTTGAACCGATAAGAAAAATATTTCAGGCTTAAATTGATAGATTTACCATCTTTCACGCCCTAAATTGATAAATCTCCTTTAAAATTTCATAATGATGTGCTGAGTAAATAATTTTTCGGACAATAGAAATTATTATTAAATATATTTAATTATTATTAATTAAAATTAATTTTAATATAAAAATATTTTTAATTTTTCTGAAAATACCCAAAATGACATTTAATAAAAAATTGAGGGAGTACTTTTTTTTTAAAAAGGACAATAGCTTTTACATTTATTTGCTTTTCCCCCCAATAGTTTTATCCAGTTTCCATTAACCACATAATTTAACCTTAAAAATTAAAATAATCGAACAAAATCATAAGAATAACAGTAGAAGAGAAGAAACACAACATTAAAGCATTTACTTAAAAAATATGCTCAAATATACTTAAGTATCACTTTCACTTACAATTATCATTTTTCATTAAAAACATTATTACTTATCAAGTTAGACTAATGGGAGAGAATCGATACCGAATGGATGAAATTCTCTCTATTAGTTGAATCCATTGAATCAGATGTTGATTAAATAGAACTTCGTCCTCTAGAAACAAAATGTCTAACAATTTTTTTTGCCAAAATAATTATTTCGACAAGATTTTAAAATTTTCGACAAAAATAACTAAAGTTGAGATATTCAGAACTAAAATTTAAAAAGTAAAAAGTTACATGATTAAAAATAAAAATATTTAAAATTACGTGACTACAAAGGATATTTTCTCAAGTTTCTTAGATGCTGTCACACCGACATCTTTAATTTGCAGGAGTGGTACAAAACATTTGCTATAGTATCCTTTTCTTTATTTTCTTAATTTTAGAAATTCAACAAAAGCATCAATAAATATCAGATTTGAGACATCATTGAAACGATTCATGTTAATAATGTGCAATCAGCGACGGACCTACATTATTGGAGTCAAGGGGTCACCCCCGACTCCACTTAATTTCTTATATATATATCTTATAATTAAGACACATTGTATGTATGGCATAGTCTCATAGAAGCGAAGATAAATTGTGTATTAACGCTCTAATATTTTGGAAGAATGAGTATTATTTGTGTTATAGATTATACCCTATATCATGTATAAAACTATCTCATACGAATGTCTGTCTCCTTTAAACAAAGTATTATGTGCATCATGTTCATTGTACACCACTATTACTAATTCTTGTAAAAATCAACACTCTATAAATAAAATGTTGATTTTTAGGTGAGAAAGGGGTAACAAAATAGAGAAAGAATATGTATAATTCACATTTTCAATATACATATAAATGTATTCGACTCTGTGAATATAAAGATGTTTAGTCTAAATAATTTTCGAAAATATATAAAATTTTTAAAGTGTATTTAACTACACTATATTATAAATTGGGCCCCCCTCGGTAAAATTTCTGGGTCCGTCTCTGTGTGCAATTCTCTGTTTCTCTCTCAAAATCAGTTTTTTCATCATTCGTGCTCCTCATTAAAGTCATGTGAACTTACAAACCATAATCATTCTTAAATATTATTGCTCAAATCCAAGTTGATTCTCATTCGGATTCGCAGCTAACTTTTTTTTAAAATTTTATTTTAGCTTTTTGTCTTGTCAGGAAAAAAGCAAGAGAGAAAATATTCGAGGGAAACATAATAAAGCACATACTCCCCGTCCCAATAATATATGCACATCTACTTTATTGTCGAGCTTTTGTGAGCGAGTTGTTTATTAGTATTTTATATGATAAAGTAATTTTTAAAGAGGGGTATTATAGATCTACCTTTCATCTATTGCATGCATCTTTAAAAATTATTTTATCATTTCAAATACTAATAAAAAAAAACTCATTAAAAAAAAAATACACAAAAATAGTAAGCGTCATATATTCTTTTAGACGGAGATAAGTATTCTCTAATATAGTACTTTAGAATAAATTTGGATTTATTCTATTTCTAGGTACGCAAGCGCATTTGAAAACAATTCTGATTTATTATCAGAGCATCCACAGTAGATAAATGAAAACTCATTCATCCACTCTCTCTCTTCTCCACATTATCTTCACATCTCAATTTATAAAAAATCAATTATTTAAATATACTTTCACAATAGTTTATCAATCATTCATTCATCCATACACCTTTTATGGGCTCCACATTCACCTCATTTCTACTTACTTTTCTAAAAAAAAAAATATTTTTTCTTTCTCCATCCATTTCCAATTTAATGAACACCCACAATGATTTTAAACATCAACTTTCATTCATCCAATGATTAAATTTTCATTGGATGGACCATTGGTGAATGCTCTTACAATCATCGCATAAATCAACGTTTTTGTTCTTCAACTCATGAATATTTAAAGCACATATTCTGTAATAATTTCTCATTTGTGAGAAATTAAAGTTAGAATTTTTTTTGATATAATTGAATTTGAAACTTCATCTCACAACAACAAATTCGTGAAATAATCTTACACAATATACAAATTACTTTTTTTTTAATAACTCGATATCCAATTCAAAGACCGACTAATTTTAAGGGACCACAACCCATCGTTCAATTATTATTTTTTTGATCGCCTTAAAAAAATGAATTCATTATATAAAATTGGAGAACAAGGGGTGCTCAAACCCGTACAAAACTCATAATTTAAATCAAGGAAAAAAAAATCACAAAATACATAATAACGACCCCAATACTAGATGCTCATATCCTAGGACCAATTGCCAAAACTATTATTTCTACCTAACACGTTCTTTGTCCAATACTAGATGCTCATATCCTAGGATCATGTGAATTCCCTTCAACCAATTGTCAAAACTACTATTTCTACCTAACACATTCTTTGTCACGAACCACGACCACATCTTGGATTTGATTTCTAGTGCAACTTTGGAAGAGTTTGGAATTATCTCATTAAAGACTCGATCATTTTTTGCCTTCCAAATTGCCCACACAACACACGTCCATAAAGATGCAAATTTTCTCTCTTTTAGATCCGAATCAAAGAAATCACCATGTTGGAGAAAATTACGAATGAGGTCAAAATGTAGAACCATAAGTAACTTACTCCAAGCTTAGCAATCTTTCCAAATCTTATGTGCAAATTCACAATAAAAAAACAAGTGTTTTACGTTCAATTACAGGGGCCTCACTTCTCAATTTTAAGTCAGAGCAGAGTTCTGAATCGATTTTTATAAATGCCGCAACCATTTAATTCTTTCTACACTGCTATCCAGTTTGATAATAATTAGAACCTCTTAAAATGTGAAAATTTATATAACCCAATAATTGCGACGTTGACATATGTGAGTTGCTTATTCCATTTTGATTCTAATATTTCCACTTCCGGACCATGTATCATGCCTGTGTCGTGTACTCGATTACTCCATTTTAGATTCAAATATATTTTAAATATCAAATCTAATATGTTAAAAACAATGTGCTTAAAAGACCCTATATATGAAGTACCAATTATATGATCACCATTTAATCTATCTATAACTATATAATACACCTAAGGATTTCTTTATTGATTTTCCCGCTCTTTTTCCTGGGCCATTAAATCTTCATCAATCGATATTGGCCCTTCATTTTTTTCCCCAATTTAATCATAGTAGTTCTAACAATTAAATTAATGATATTAATTCCTCTTTATTACTTGCTTGATTGAAAAATAATAATGTTATTAATATGTATTGAATAATATATCATTTGAGTAATCTTTGCATTAATTTTCTCTTAATACTAAATCAACATCATCTTTTTGTGTATAAATTGTTCCTCAAACTCCACACATCCATTGCATCAAAATAATTTTGAAGTTCTTCATCTTCAAGCCATTTTAAGTTAGTGATTATAAAGTGTTTGAGTATGGCTATTATGTATTCATATATATATTGTTTATATAATACACTTTTTCATATATTGCTATTATCTAATCATTAATTATAATTTAATCGTGATTGCTTGAATTGGATGATGTATTCCTTAGAATGCAAATAGTCATTATGTGAATTTTTGCTATTACGTACTACGCATTTGATTCATGATTGTTTTGTCTGCAGATTATTTTTAATGGATCAGATCGTTGTAACAGTTTACATTAAGGTTGTCCTCAGTGAATTGCTGCATAAACTGAATCTTCCTACGACAACATATTCCACTGATAGAGAATGTGCTGATCATCGTCCAATTTTCAATTCACATGTTATTGTCAAGTTTAATAATTTTGAACACATTATAGATGACAAATATGCTACCACTAGAATAGAGGCCGAGAATAGTTCTATTTATGAAACAATTCATCATCTTATGAATAATTTCAATGTCAAGATAATTGACATTAATGGACGTGAACTTGAACATATGAAAAATGATATCCGTCGTTGATATTTTCAATTATGAGCAGAACAAGAGTGACAATTACAATTCGACTATTATTTTTATTGATTTTTTTATTTTTATCTTCTTTTTTATTTTTTATCTAATGTTTCATGTAATTTCAAGTTATATTTTCTTCGTGTTAAATTAATAATAATATTTATTTTAAAAATATATATATATTTGAAGTCCACTTTATCTTAATTCTGAAATTTAAATTTAATTGCAAAAAAAATCACATCTACGAGAGAATGTATGTTATACTTTTTTATCATTTTACATGTGAACAAGTTCGGATACATATATTTAATTATAAAAATAGATCTAACTATAATGCGAAATTTGTATATAGTGATTTAATAAATTGTTACAAATATGGTGCACATTATTAATTGTGTATTTTTTTTAGCGCTACTTAAATTATGTATTTTAATTTAGGGATTTTTATATATTCGATTTGATAGACATTAACGGACATCCTAAATTTTTATAATTCGGAATGTTTTATGTAATTAAATATTTAATTATTAATATATAATAAGATTTGATAATTGTATTAATTATCATTAATGCACCTCCTCAATTTGTGTATCTGAAAAGACCCTATTTTCTTGTCGTTAGATCATTTATTATCAATCTCAGCCCTTCATTTAATTTAAGGTAAGTGCGTCATTTATTTTTCAATAATTTTGCATAACTATTATTTTTATTAAAATTTCCCTGTACATTTTGTTTTCAATTTTTTGGTAGGTTTTCAATTTATTAAATTAAACAAAATAAATGTGAACAAATTTTAATAAAATTATTATAAAATAAATAATAAAATTATTCTCAAATACTTCGATGGTGTTATTAGTTTATTTATTGATTTATTTACTATTGATATTATTAATAAAACTGAAATGATATTAATTTTTTAATTTATAAATATTACATAATAATATTAATAAAATTACATTGAATTTAATAATTTATTTTATTATACAAAATATCGATAATTTCAATGCATAATAGGGTGGGGTTGCAAAATATCCTTACATTTCGTAACATAATCACAGAATTTCCACCATTTCGAGTTGATTGCATCCAACAACGACTTTAGTATCCACTTTCGCTTTGACACAATTAAGACTCAGATCCTCCATAACAAGTAACAATCAAAGATAAAGATCAATATAAAGGAAGAAACTAATTAATTATGTAATCTCTCTTTAATACTTGAGGAAATTAAGTTATATGATTGAGATGATAATTATCCCCAAAAGATGAATTATAATATGACACACTAAATAAGTACTATTGTTCATATCCGAAAAAATGACCTAATTGAGATACCGACATGGCGACATACTGAACAATATATATAGAATATTTTATTACATATATTGATTACATATTGATAAAAAAAAATTATGGACATATACATTTATATTTAATTAATTTACTGTTACATACGTATTTAATGAAATATAATTTTCAATAAAAAATAATATATAAACATCTATTATATGTTGATTTATTAATAGTATTTTTTTTTTTTCTTTTAAGAGTGAATGGTACGATTGTTAATATGCTTTAAATTTATTTTTAAAGTTTCGTCTTCATTGTAGTGTCTTCAATATAAAGATATCATATCCAATTTACAACAATGATTATTACTTCCATTATCCCATTATTATTTGCAGGAAATATTTTTTCTAAAGTCTGTAATTATCGAGTAGCAATATAAGGATAATATGTTTATAGTTTGATACATGTATAACATTAATTATTTATAGCTGGAATGTGGTCATTACTTTCTATTTTTGGCAAATATAGGTAATTTTTCGGACCAAAAAAATTAATGTTTGACAAGTCTAAATTTGCGAATTTTCTTTTTCACAGTCTTAAATTTGAGCAAAAAATAAATTAAATACTACATTTGACAAAACGTAAACATAATGTTCTTAAATTACCACCTCCTAAGAGATTTAAATGACTACATATTGATTTTTCTGTTCAGAGATTTTGCTTCCATCACGTGACTGAGACTGGACACCAAGAGCTCCCATATTGGAGTATGATAGAATCAGGCCTGGACGAAGTCCAATTTTTTTATTGCTACATAAATGGTATTACTTGAGACATTGAAGGGTATGACTTATATTACTAAATGATTAAAAAGGGTATTAGTCGTACAACTAAAGGGTATATGACTTACTACTACATAAAAGGGTATTACTTGTGACACTGAAGCGTATGCCTTATATTTTAAAATGGTATTTAGCCGTGATAATTGAATGGTATGACTTATATTATAAAAGGGTATTAGTTGTGATAAATGAAGGGTCAGGTCTAAAGTTATGGAATTAGTTTCACAGAAAACCTACTCTAATTTTATTGATAACAAATACTATAATAATTTATAGCATTAATTTTTAAATACAATATATTAACAATGTCGGGACCAAATTACAATGACTTTTATTTTTCTTACAGTGCGATAAAATTATACTACTATAAAATCTTACAATATTGAGAAGTATCAAAATACATTCTCGGGAGGTGATATATATATTTTTCATAATTTCTTAGTTAATGTTGACACACCTTATTTTTAAGACCACTGATGACAATTTTTCAAGAAGTGTGTATGCCTTTACGCCATTTTTAGACTTATCATTGGAAAGCACGGTCAATGAAAATCAATTGATTTGTAACTTTTAAAATGCCTTATCGATAATATAATTATTATCATAAATTTATTTTATCTTTTATTTGAATTTATAATTTTATTATTTTATATAGCTATAATTTATAATATTTTTATTTTTAGTTTTCAAGCTGTTTCAAACAATAAAGAAGTGTTTGATACTTCTCTTGGTGTTTTCTAACGGAGAGTGTTACCGGTGTTCGGAGTTTTAAGTCACATATATAGACACAATCCTTCAAATTCAAAGTTTGTATTTAAAGACCAAAAAAAATCTTAATGACTTATTTAATTTTAATATATAATGAATAGGTTAGATAAGCAAGGTAGTCAAGGACAATGAAATATTTTATTGTTCTAATCGCGGAAAGGATAAAATTTCGATGATCATAAGGTAAATCAATTGTAATTGCATGCTTATGATTAAACTAACTAATATATACAAATTTAATTATTTATTTTGCCTTTAATTTTATTTATTAATATTCCTGTAATCTGTATGTATTTTAAAGTACAAAATCAAAGTATTCACATTCGATAGTTCTAACCATACTACTCTAAACATTTTGGATAATATTTGCTTTGATTTGATTCATAAAAAGACAATAGAGTTACTGCAAAATTAAGAAACAAGTATGTTAATATAAGATTATATTTACGAATATAATATTATTACTAGAATAATTCAGTTAATATTGAAAATGTTCAATTTTTAAATTAAGATTGTCGTTTCCTGTAATTTTTGTTTACTATATTATTATGAATATATTTTGTAGTTATATTTAAAAATGTATCAAGAAATTATTTTTAATATTTATATAAAGTTGTTTCGATATTAATTAATATCACAAGAAACAAACTTCAATGAAATGATAAACTTAATATAACTTTTGTAATTAAATCTTATAAGATAATTAGTAGCTATATAGGTGAACGACTGTTGAAACTAAAATTATTAATAAAAAAAAGTACAATGCTTGAGTATTAAAATGGTAAATTAAAATTTTAACTAATATATATTTAAACTTAATTTTATTTAAATTAAGATGACATTTTTGTATTTTATATTATTTACATTATATTTATACATATGTGTTTGGAATATATAAAAGAGGAATGATATATATTTTTATTCTTTAAACGTATCATTAATATAGGATGAGAATGAGGTTTCTCCTATCAAGATGCATGATTTATTTGAGAGAGTCATATTGTTTAGGATTCAAATTAAGCTTGATTGACTATTGACCCCTCTATGATTGAAGAACAAGTTATAGTTCTCTTAATAAAGAACAAGTAAGCTATCACACTACAACAAACAAATTTTGTATATGAGTTTGATTTTAAAAAATTACAATATTTATGTATAGAAAATTCAATCCACACCAATAGACAAAATTATGATAGTTTCAAGAGCTAACTATATTTAAAATTTTGTACAACATATTAATTCATATTATTTTTTATAATTACTTCGTGTTTAATAATTTTTTTGTTTAATACATATACTGTAGGCCGACTCTATTTATGATGATGCAACCCCTTTTAGCAAGTTAATACCTTTAGGTGTTGAAATTGTTGACGTTAATCAACCTGATTCTGGTGTCAAGAGATCACTTTTTTTTTATCATTTCTTTTATTATATAGTTGTTCATTATTGGGATATTGGTGATCCTACTCATAGTTATCAATATTGTGGTGTGTTGTTCTGGTATGGATATAGGTTAAAATTCAGTCGTGTTTCAGAACGACCAAAAGTTTTCTTAGGTTGTACTCAGAGAAAAATAGAATTACATTTTATGTCTCAGTCTCCTGGACTTTTTAGAGACTTAATATAGGGTAATAGCGCATTGAGAATATATTATTTAGATAATGTTCGTGCTTTTAACAGTATCTTTTCCGTTACTTCTTTGGGTGGTAATATCGATAAGAGCTTTAATATTGTGGTTGTTCCACCGGTGTTCCGATAATAAAATTTCAAATAAAATTAATATTGTTAGGTAATTCTCTTTCCATATTAAGTTATTTAACAAAAAAATATATTCTTTTGATGGTTCAAAAATTTAACATCATGTTTTGTTTAATAATTACGTTTAGATCTGAACATTAATACATTACATGTTGAAGTAGTAGCTGATCTTAAGAATATGTTCGATGGTTATAATTTGCAGGCAAATAAATTTCGAGAAGCTAGAGACAATTTCTGCCAAGGACATTTTAAGGTAACTATGAGATTGCTTGCTAAAAGATGATGTGATCCAAGAAGGTATAACTTACCCACTACATTTGAGTTGTTGTTGTTGAAGGTGGTGGTGGTGGTGATCGTGATATTATAATTGAAACTTATTGTGGTAAACTTCAACGCATTACTGAATTGAAACTATCGTACATTGGTTTGCAATATCTACTGTTTTTCTCCTATGACGAGGTTAAATATATGGAGGATATTCTTTTTGCGGCAATTGTGGTGGATAGATCTAGATCACGTAGTTCTGTTAGTCAAAGAGAGCACTTTACACTTAGTCTTCACCAGAGAAAATGGCGAACCTTCTACGATTTTACACTTAGTATTTTTAAATAATAATTAATATTTTATCTAAACAATAAATTATTTAATGATGGATGATGAAGAAATCAAGAATTGTTGTCTTATAGAGATTGATAATATGTTGCGGGGTTTTGGTAATTGTTTGCAGAATTTTGAGGGAATGTTGATAGCATAATTGGATTCTAATTTTCTTTTATCTCGAAGAGATTGTTAATGACAGATGTTTGAATAATAGTGCTATTGGTTCTTCTCTTGTGCATTCAATGATGATTTATAGATGGACCACAACTTTTCTTTCGAGGATTGAGGTGGTAATGAGGAACTTCTTGTGGACATGACATGTAAGCAAACAGGTTTTGCTTGAGTTTTCGAGGCTAAGTGTTGTGTTTCTCTTAACAATATGAGGTTTGAAGATCAGATCTATTAAAGTGGCAAATGAAGGGCCTTGGTAATTGTTTGCAGAATTTTGAGGGAATGTTGATAACATAATTGAATTCTAATTTTCTTTTATCTCGAAGAGATTGTTAATGACGGATGTTTGAATAATAGTGCTATTGATTCTTCTCTTGTGCATTCAATGATGATTTATAGATGGACCACAACTCTTCTTTCGAGGAATGAGGTGGTAATGAGGAACTTCTTGTGGACATGACATGTAAGAAAACAGGTTTTCCTCGAGTTTTCGAGGCTAAGTGTTGTGTTTCTCTTAACAATATGAGGTTTGAAGATCAGATCTATTCAAGTGGTAAATGAATCTTTTATTTGTAAACTTGCTTGGGACCTCATGAGCAATGAAGTTGAGGAGATGAAGGTGGTTCATGATCGTTATTTCTGCACTTTTGGCCAACCCCAGAATTTTCATAGAATGTCATCCATTTGGCATGAAATTATATGTCATGTGTCTCGGATGTTTGAGAATTCGAGATGGATCTTATGCAAAAACTAAGGATTAAGATTTTGGATGGACAATTGGCTTGAGTATTGCATTGTAGATAAAATCGTTGTCCCGGAATCACAATGCCTTCTCTTTGAAAGGTATGTTACTTTTGATGAGGACCGAATAATTTGACCTTATATTTTCTCGGGTGAGCTTTCTTCCAAAGTTGCCTATTTTATGTTGAGAACTTCCTTCCCGAAGGTCAATTAGTCTTCTTGGATTTGAGGTTCTTTTATTGCACAATGTAGGAGTACTTTGGCTTGGAGAGCAATTAGGGGGAAACTTTTGATCTTTGTTGAGCTTTTTAAAGATTGGGGTTCTTAGTCCTACCATATGTCCACTTTGCTACTCTGATGAGGATAATCTAGATCACATTCTAGCACATTGCACTTTCTCAAGACAAGTTTTGGGTGAGGTCACACAAATTTTTGGTATTGTCTTACACTATGAGATTGACTTTCTTGATGTTTCTTCAGACTCATTGAGGTCACTTTAGCGCTTTACTTCATTGTTTATAGAGGGTGGCATTCATGGCTACCGTATGAGAATTGTGGTGGTCTAGAAACAAGAATTTTGTTTAGGATATCACTCATTCAATTTCAGGATGCATCCTTCGTACTCTGGTTGCGGTTAAGGAGTCTAAGAATTTGATTTCTGGTGCTATGGATGGATCGCCTACTGAGACTCAGATTCTACGTCGACTACGGGTTCAGGGTCATACGAGACCTCCTCTTCGCACTCTAATGGTGAAATGGAGGCTTATTGATTGATCTTTTTTCAGGTGGTATTTTTCAAAATTGTCGGGGTTTTTTGTTGTTGTTTCTTTCACGAGCCCAGTTGGGTGAGGATATCTCTTTGAAGAAGAACTAATGACTGGTCTTTCGGCTATTTGGATAACAACTGTGAATGGCTGGAGGAAGCTTTGGATCAAATCTGATTTGATACTGGCTGTGCCAACTTTGGAAGGATGGAGGATCGATGTTCCTTGGCACTTACAAAGACTTTGGAGCATCGTTATTGAGCTCAGACGAGATATGTAAATTAAGGTGTCGCATATTTTTTTGAGATGCTAATATGGCTGCAAACATCATTGCTAAGTTGCACACTCGAGAGATATGGATTGGTAGTTGTCCGGAGTTTTTCGAAGATCAATTATATTAAGACATGTCACGAGTTTATACCCGTGTCTCTCATTAGTTTGGTATTTTATATCATCTTTTTGAGAAATGGCTCTTTTTCTCTTTGACAGGGGGTTTTGTCCCTAAGGAGAGTTTTCTTTGGGGCTCCGACCTCTAGACTGACATGTAGTCTTATGGCTCTATGTTCTTTTTCATTTATATCATATATTATTCATACATATCAGAATTGAAGATTGAGTATAAGTATTTGATGAGTAGACTTAGAGGTGAATAACTTTATGAATCAATGCACAAGTTAATTCATTCAGTGTATCTTTTGTGTATGGATACAGTGGATCCGAAAAAATATTTACATGAAAGATGTTGTCTACAAGTTTAATGTTTAATGTCAAGTCATTAATATAGCATCCAGTGGTATAACTTCACTTCTTCTTCTAGGCAAACGTACTGCTAATTCTAGGTTTGACATTCCAAATAATGCTATCAAAGATTCTACATGCAATATTAATTATGGTAGTCATCTTGCCGAACTTTTTATTATGACCGATCTCATTATATGGGATGAATCTTTGATGTTAAATCGATATTTTATTGAAGCTCTTAATACTACTTTGAATGATATTATGCAGCTGACCAATCCAATGTTTTCTGGATTGCCTTTTGTTGGTGAGACTATTGTGTTTGGAGGCAATTTCTGATAGTTTTTGAAGGTTATTCCAAAAGGAAAAATGTAAGATATTGTTCATGAAAAAATCAATTCAGATGATATTTTGTTGAGAGGTGGTGATAATCCGTCGATAGAAACTAATGTTGATAACATTTATATTGATTTAAAGAACATAATGGATGATCACGATAATTTAACGAATAGAGCAACTCTTGCTCCTACGTGGATGTTGTTAGGTGTTGGGATTATACTGGAAAGTATACTTTTTACTTGTATAATCAAAACTGAATTTTGGACTTATTTACTGAAATAAATTGTTTATCACTGATGCTTTAAATATCATTGAATGTTACATATATTTACTGCATAAATGTTCATTAAATAGTACGTGTTACATTGTAGTTAATTTAGTGATACCAGATCACAGAAGATTAAATTAACAGTCCATTGTAACTAAAAGTACACCATTCACGACCTAGACGGAAATGAACAATCCATCGTGAAAGGTTGAAGTGTAAGGCTCAGATTGACTTGTCTTGACCAAGAGATTACACTAGTGCATGACTGATGCACTGAATAGGACCTACAGGAGGACAAATTCTTCAGAACTGAACAAGGAAGAATTAGACCTCAGTGGTTCGTTATTTCTTAATCTTTGTTCCTTAAATAGGATCACGTGTGGTTGGTAATTATTGCTTTGACTTATCATGGGTAGAAAATCAACGAGATTCAATACTTTTTATCTTGGGCAATATAATTGGTCACATGTGATTGCTAAGATTTAATACGGAGAATCGTGTGCAAGTACGCTTGTTCGATTTGCCCCCTTGGGAGGTTCATAAGATTTATCATACAAAATCTTGCAAGTGGAATTAGTTTCCGGTATGGATAATAATGTTGAACCGTTCCTTGACCAAGGACAAAAGATATTAATTAACAGAAAGTTATTTCAGTGGCTTGAATTAGTTAATGGGCTAGATAATCTTAAACACGGGAAATAATAACCGGGAGCCATATTGATTGTAATATGGGTTAAGATGGATAGTGCAATATTAATTATGTAGTGGGATTAATTAATATTTATGGGCTTGAATAATATTGTGGCTCAATATTGATAATTCAAGATCCATTGGAAGGTCCAATCTTAATTCTCCTAAAGGCCCCCTGAGTAGCCCAACATATAGTCCAATAACTGAAAAAGGTGTTTAAAATAAAATCAATATTGTTGCTTATTTTTCCTAATTATTTTCGAAATTTATGGATAAAATGGGAGAAAGATTTTCTTTGAATTTTGTTATGGAATGTAGATATGTATTCTTGGAATACAAGATTATCTCATTAAATTCAAGAAATCTCCCACTTGGTTATTTATAAAGATAATTTCGAAATTTTGAAAGATAAAGGGCAAGAAAGATTTTCTTGATTTTCTTGAAAATATATTATGGAAGATATGTATTTCTTGAAATACAAGAATATTTCATAAATTCAAGAAGATCCAAATCTTGGAATCTTGCCTATTATTTTCGAAAATATCCCAAAACAAAGAGTAGGTGCGATTTTGTGGAATATTATAATTATGGGAAAAAGAATATAGGAGATATATTCAAGATTTCTTGGAGATCAAGAAAAGATTTTTCCACATTGTTTTATCCCAAAATTTTTGACCACTTGTGCTCTATAAATAGGGGATGACTCTTTCATTCCCAAGTGATAGGCCCGGTGGAAAACCCATGAAATGCGGAATAATCATGAAATGCATATAAAAACAGGGGTGAAGGAATGGTGATTCCAGATTTTTCTCTTTTTAAGCTCATGTGTTGTGTTTTGCTTATAATCGAATGCATATGACAAGATAAGATCGTAAAGCAGTAAAGAAAACAACAATGTATAGTGGTTCGGAGACTCAAACTCCTACATCCACTCTCCATATTCCTAGGAAAATTCCTTCAAATTTGGACTTATCACCCTCTCGGGTCGGCCTCTAGATATTTAATGAGCTCTCACTCCAATTTGGACTTATCACCCTCTCGGGCTCGCCTCTAGATGTTTAACGAGTTCACACTCCTACGGGACTTATCACCCTCTCTCGGGATTGCCTAACAACTTCCTAACTTCACCACTAGTTATCTCTTACGAGAATGGGGTTTGGGTTTGGTGTTGTCTCCAACTATGGTGAGATTTTCCTTACATTTGTTTAGCCTCAATGCTAAGGTTGGGGAAAATCTCTCTAAGCTAGGATACATCGTGGGTTTCTTAGATTGGGTTCTAGAACACTCTTTTGAATATATTTGTATATCTACGGACTTGTGTTCTATGGTGGAAAAGCTTGAGTATATGTTCTCTTAGCTCTGTAGCATCGTTTGCTATCTTCTCACTTCCTTCCACGTAATAATGAAGGAAGAACTTGTATTTATAGTGTGGATTTGAATGTTACCGTTGGAGAGAATCACATTCAAATCCATACTATTCTTTATAAGTTCTGCAGATTTTTTTCATTTGGTTGTCTTCCTCTCATTGGTCACGTCATTTGGATTCCAGCAGCTATATTCCTCGTTTCTTTGCCTCGGAACATTGAGGTTTATCTTGAGTCTTGATTTCTTACGAGTCTTGAGAGATATCTTGATTGATATCTTGAGTCTTGATTTCTCGGTTTCATCTTGAGTCTTCGATTTCTCGATTTCATCTTGAGTCTTGATTTCTCGATTTCATTGAGTCTTGAAAACGGTTTCTTCATAAACTCTTGAGTCTTGAATCTTGAATATATCCGATCTATATATCGCCGACTATACACGGTGCAGATAACATCCTGAACACTCTAAAACTGAATCCTGACTCAACTATCAAGATTATCCTGAACATGTCATACTCAGGGGTTTTGGGATCTAATCAAAATCTTCTTTATTAAATTCATTTCCCAACACCAAGTACAATTTCATGTGCTGGAAAAATTAGTAAATCCACAAAGGTAGTGCAACATACTTTATTTTCCTTTTGTTAATTGTTCACAAGTGTCCTACCACCGGATAGTCGAACAAGGATTAAGGGAATACTTGGAAAGTTCTTTTGGTTAGTCTAATCAGCCAGATCACTGTCATCCCAAGAGGTACGTTCACGTAAACTCATAGAATTCCGCATGCGTAGGATTTACGTGAATTAATTATATGCATGATATGTTGTTGGATTATTATTTGAATTAATATAGGATTAATTCATGCTAGTAATAATTATAAGAATTAAATTTGTATTTAAATATTCACCCCGAATAGATCTGTGCAACTTATTCCCCAACAGTTAGGTCCATAAATGATCACATGATTTGGTTGAATGAAAATGAATCATGTACTTATTTGAGCTCTATAGTATTTACCGTGCTGATTTAAATGTTGTTCATCTTTATGGATGTGAATACTCTTGAATTCTTTAATAGTCTAAAGTATTCGGGTGTTCCTTATCATGAATTGAATCTCAAAGTTGGAACACCGAAAATGTTATTGAGGAATATTGATCACTCAAGATTAGTGCAATGACACTAGGTTTGAACTTTTTATTATCATTTTAATCTTTTTATTTATTTTATTCACATTTCTTAAAGGTTGAATATGTATTAATTTTTTAAATGTGTGATGTAATGTTTTTTTTTTCATATAGGTTGGTTATTATGAGGATGAGTAATAGAGTTCTTGAAGCTAATGTTCTAATCAGAATTGGTGTAAGTCAGTTGCCTTTGATACCCACACTTATGTTGACACCTTATGTTCCTATATTGTCGTTCAAATTTTAAAGTAGACAATGTTTCATATATTTTGCAGTTGTTTCTTGGATAAGAAACTGCCAAGTATTGAAGATCCTATTGTGGTATAATGATAATTGTGATTGTAGCATCACGAGAAAAATAGTTTTTCATGAAGTTTTTAGGAATATATAATTCTGTAGTAATAAATTTTTTAATGTCACAACTTGTTCATGATGTTTTATTTTTGTTAAAGTCCTTTGGATCTAGGATTATTACAATATTAATTCTTTGAATTATTACATAAATAAATTATTATAATTTCTATAACACTTTATAATTAGCCTATTTGTTGTCAAATTATATTCATTGTTAAAACATTAGATATTTTATATAAGTAAATATATATTTTTGTGAATGTTTATAGTATAACAAGATAGTGATACAAGTTATTTGTTAATTTAGTAAAAATATGTAAAAAATCATATGTTTTTAAAATATGATAAAAATTATATGTTTTATTTTGTAATTATATTTGTATCCATGTTCTAAATACATGATAACATTAATACAATTTATGTAAATGTATAATATTAAGTATATATTAATATTATTTCTTCTTCGCATAGAATTTACTTTACAAGATAATTATTATTAAAGTACTTATTTCATGTGAACCCAGTCTATACATGATCTATTATTGCAGTTATGTACAATTTATATTCTTTATCATGCATAAATACTATCACTATTAAAAATAAAATATTTTTTAATTAGTGATAATATTTATGCATAACAGTGATAGAGTTTGTACATAACAGTGATAATGCATATGCATAACAGTGATATTAAAAAAGTAAAGTTCACTATGAACTCGGTTCACACAAATTTTTGTCAATATTTGGTGACAATAATATTTGTCTTTTGCTAAAGACGGGTGCAATCTTAGTAGATGTAATTGCATAAGCGTCGTAAACTATATTCTAGTAAACCTATATAATCATCTTTAAATAATTAATTAAATTTCTATTTGGAGTAACCTAATTCATTATATACTTTTTTATTTTGACACATAATTCATTATACCATAAAATTATAGTCTTTTTGACTTTTAATATTAGTTGATTAGTCCATGCATTGTGCAACACAAGGTTTGTTCAAACAAATCATCATGAATAGGAAAAATATCAATTCAGGGCCTGAAATATGGTAAATCTATCAATTTAAGGCCTGAAATATTTTTTCTATTGATTCAAGACCTGAAATATAGAAAACTATCAATCCAGGGCCTGAAAAATAGAAACTATCAATTTGAGGCTTATAAATTTTAAGACCATGTTTGACACATATATTTCATGTCCTTATTTCATATCTTATTTTTTTTATTTTTAGGGTTTACGGTTCAAGGTTTAATGTTCAGGGGGGTTTAGGGTTCATGGTTCAAGGTTTAGGGTTCAACGTTTAGGATTTAGGGTTTAGTGTTCAGGATTTAAGGTTTAGTGCCAAACATGGCCTTAAAATTTATAAGCCTCGAATTGATAGTTTCTATTTTTTAGGCCCTGTGTTGGGAAATTTATAGTTTTGATAAAAGTTCCAAAAACACATGTAATAGGACCAGTCAGACCTATTAGCTGACTGATGTTTATATTACCGTTTATAGAATACCGATTGATAATTATTTGTATATAACAACTGATGTAATAGATATGTCACATATTGGGGAACCTCAATATGTATAGGTCGAATCGAAGACCCAAAAGCGATTGATATCCGGGGTGCCGAATGCAAGAGAAGAACAGAAGATCATATCGATCTAATCTAGTCAGATATCTCAGCTGAAGTCATAAAGCTCAAACTCAGAATACTTGAAGATCAGATGACTTCCAGAAGATCAGACCAGAAGACCTACATCAGTCTAGTCTGCTAGTTGAAGCTAAGTCAACCGGTACCAGAAGACTCCATCAGGTAGACTGATCAGCCTTGACTGATCAGATCAGCTCACCAGGTGAAAACTGATGTTTCACCTAGTCATACATCGATGATCTGAACAAGAAGAATGTCAACCTTAGTTGGAAGAACAACACTGAAAAGTGCGTCTGTTAACCAATAAGGACGAGACACGTATGATCGGAGCCGGCAATTATGGGATTTGGTGCTGCTCTCTCTAACGGCTATAAAATACAAATTCACGCTTTCGGTCATGCCATTTCTGAAGCACGTCACATCAATCCTGCAAGTCTACCAAATATAGCCTGAAATTCGAATTGCTCTCCAACGGCTCTTTGATTTCAAGGTGTATATATATGGGATCACACCTCAGAGTGAAGACACGGAAACCCTGAAACGATCAAGAAGCTCAAGCAATTATCAGATTTCCGCACGAAGAACACGAACTTAAAGTTAATTTTTATAGTGTTCATCCCATAAGTTCTTAGCATAGAAATCTTTTCATCTAGCTGATAGGCTAACTTAAACACTAGAAAAGATTTCATAGTTGGAACCAAAACAATCTTATCCAAACCCAAAGTTAGGTTAAGTTGTTTAGCAAGATTTCAGACTAGGGTTTCTAGTTTCGATTTACGGGATCGGTTGAGTGAGAACTCTTAAATATCTGTCGATTGTCTTTGTGTTGGACTAACACAAAAATCTAAGTCCAGTTGGTTAAGTTGGTGCCCCTTGTTATAGGGAAGAGTGGGCGTGGGGATTTGGTTTGTCCGAACCACTATAAATCTTGTGTGTCTTTCTTTGCTTTGATTAACCATTTACACAATCGCATACAACTTTTAAAAAGCAAAGATACATATTCTAAGTTGACATCGGCAAGCACCAAGCTTACGATCGATCAAGCTTGACACTGAGTCCAAGTGGTTAAAAAGACTAACTTTGGAATCTGATTTATCAAAACTGGTTTTTCACACGGGTAAAACTTAGCTTCCGCACACATCAGTTAAACTGATAGATACCGAACTGATCTGCCTTCAGGCGATTAGTAAGTTGGTTATTAGTCCAAACTGATTCACTCGCACTCTGATCAGGCTATCTGTCATCACACCCGATCTGCCTGAAAAAAAAGTTTTTTAAGTCTATTCACCCTCCCCTCTAGACTTCCGCCCTCACAAAACCCGTTCGGGACCTACAAGTGGTATCAGAGCAGTTGGTTCTACAGACCACTGACTTTGTGTATCATCGATTCTTGAGGAAGAATCTTTGTGGTCAATTGAACAGATCTTGAAAAACCTTCTTAAAACTCATTCATTGTTCAAAATCACTCAGCATGGATAACACCTCAGGTATGTATCATGATCTGCCGAAGTTCTCAATCGATGAGTATGCAGATTGGGCCATATATATGTCCAACCATCTAGGTTCGATAAGCGGCAGAATGATGGAAGTCATCGAAAGAGGACCCATCATTATTTATTACGACAACCCTGCAGTTGGAGGAGATCCAGACTTTGCCCCGGGAAGTCTTGCGCGAAAAAGCCTAGCCTTGATGGATGCAGAGGAAAGAAAGTTGCACACTCTAGAATCTATCAAGGCATATTATCATGAAAACAATGGATAAGGTCACCAAGGAAAAGATTAAGTATCTGGCGCAAAAGCAATGTGGGATACTCTAAATTTGAGATATCGCGAGGGAAATGACCCAGGATAAAAGGCAGTTGTCTACAAGCGTTTGGTGAAGTTCGAAAAACTCAAGATGATCTTTCAACAGAGAAACCATCAACGAACTTGATGGAAGGATTACAATGTCAATAAACAAGCTTCGAGAACTTGGTAGAGATGTCGATAAAAGATATCAACTACAACATATTAAGATCTCTTACCAAGAAATGGGATATGAAAAGTCGCGTAATCAAGGATTGCCAAGACATTTCAAAAAATGAAGCCAAGTAGCTCGTTCTTGAGCCTTAAAGCTCACGAGTTCGATTTAATTGAGAGAGGACAAGCGAGATGAAGATGAGGTGCCAGCTGAAGCCTCAACTTCTAAATCGATTAACTTTTAAAAGGCAACCGGTGCGAGATCAAAGACCAATGAACCCATTGGAAACATCATAAGTCATAAGCGAAACGATCGACGCTTGCCAGAAACTAGAAAAATCAAATATTCAACTTGGTAAGTATCAAGATTTTATAAAGATTATCAACATAGCCGAGGAAGAGATAGGAGATCGCCCAACAGATCTCCGAAAGAAAGACGATCGATGATCGGAGAGATCACAGAGATGAAAGGAAAAGAGATAATCTAAATGATGAAAGAAGAGATAACCAATCGACGGAAAGCTCGGACTACTATCGAAAGGGAAGTCACCGATAGATCATACGTGAGCGAGTGATTCACCTAGAAGGAAAGGTTCATGGATGGAAGGAGGCGTGCTTCAAGCTGTGAAGCCTGTGTCACTACTGGTACAGACGCCTGGACTGGCCAAGAGAAAAAGGGAAGAAAAGAGGAACGTAAGAGAGCAACGATGCACAGGACAAAAAGCTATGGTTCTTTGACACATCAGGAATTGACGATTCTATCCGCCTCCGAGGATTCTCGGATACTCTCTCGTAGAAGATTTATGTCGTCGGCAAGATCTTTGTGACTTCTATGAAAATGAAGATCCGATATTCTCTTGGATGATGATGAGATCTGTCGATGGCGGGGAGGACCAATCGAGGTAACCTCCAAACCTGCTTTTGTTCGCTTCTACACTCGCTATCATTAGCACACCTTTGGGAGATTGACTTCTTATTTTACTCGAGCAATTGCTTGAGGATCTCTCCAATGCGATGAGAGACATCTGCTATAGTGGAAATTTGAAAATGACAAGCTAAGGATCGAAATAATCGACTTGCTAAAGAGAATGATCTCGATAAAAGCCTCGAACTTAAATCATTTAAAGCGCCGGGAAGGCAACCGAGGAATTTAACATTCAAAAGTTAAAGCTTCGATCGGGAGAAGTAGATCAAAGATCATTTTTATTAACAAAACAAACAAGTGATGACTTCAAAAATCCCGCAGTTTAAATTTGATGAGTTGTTCCCAATGCATAAGAGTCTAAAATCATCGAGGATAATCTGCAAAGAAAATGAAGTTTTTACAAAATCATCTAAAAAGCATTTCAAGACATGAACACCTATTTTGAACAACGATTAACAAGAAGGGACTTGGGTATGAGAACCCTTCCACATCCTCAAAAGCCCCGGTGATTCATCTCAAAAGGGTGTAATCGACGAGTTTCGACAAAGATACACCAAAAGCCAAACTTGTATCTAATAAGGGAAAAAAGACGGTTGAAAGGTAAAGGCGGTGCACAACGATGAAACGAAATGGACCCCAATCGGTAAAGCATCACGGTAGGAATCAACAGAAGAACCCAGTTCTTCGAAGAGACCTCAACTCGATCAGCAGATCGTATCGAAAAGACAACCGTAAAAGGAAGTCTAATCGAGACCCAATCAAGGTCCATTTTGCCTAATAAGCATGCTTTAGGTAAACCGCAAAAAACCACCTATGCCAAAAAGATATGAATCTTTTGATGGTAGCAAATCGTACTACCCCTATAATCGTAAATCTAGGGTTCTTTTGAACCACCGGATGAAATGAAAAGACAAAGCGAAAAAGATAAATCACAAGTCTTCTAAGTCATCAAGGTTCACACTAATAATCATACTAATCGAGAAAGCATATAAAAGAGACATATGATTTTTTGTTGATAGGTATGGGAGATAAATTAGGCCTTCCGATCTAAGCGATCTCAATAGAAGTGCTTTCTGTTTGTATGGATCCCCAAAACTAATCCTAACCCCTCGGGACCCAATCCAAAAGGGGTACCTAAAGCCTGATTTGTCCGCAGGATCGGCGTGGGTCCGGCCAACAAAGAAGGTGTGCAAGCAACTATCTCGGTACATCGATAGTGGATGCTCAAGGCACATGACAGAAGCAAACACCTCCTCGGCTCTTACATAGAAACGTAAAGGCCGCGTGTACTCTTCGGTGATGATAACTTTGGTTACACCAAAGGATCGGAACCCAGAGAATGATGATGTACAAATAACCCGAGTCTCGTATGTCGAAGGTCCGAAGCACAACCTATTATCGGTTTCACAATTCTCGACAACGGATTGACGTTGAGTTCTCGACCGATCAATGCACTATCAAGAATCGAGCCACTCAATGATTTTGCTAACGGGTTCAAGGAAAGGGACGATCTACCGGTGATTGGAGCAGTTGCCCAAGAAATGCATGCCTATTGTCAAGAGTTCCAAAAGTTGCGGTTGGCTCTGGCACAAAAAGAACGAGCCATCCGAACTTTAAAACTCTTAATAAGATAGCAAGGATGTCTCTAGTGGAAGGACTTCGAATGAAGTATTTTCAAAGGATCGGATATGTCCGCATGTCGGAAGGAAAAGCAGGTCAAAGCTTCATTCAAAGGAATTCTGGATCCGGCATCCGGTAATCTATGATTGCTTCATATGGATCTATTCGGACCCGATTACGGTCGGTCTCACGGATGCAAATATACTCTGGTAATCGTGGATGACTATTCCAAGTTTACGGGTAATATTCTTACATGAAGAAGAATGACGGCGAAACGAAGATACCCGAAAGCCGCTAAAAAGATTACAAAATGAGAAGGGTGTCAATGTAGTAAAATCGAGGATCGATAAAGTACGAAATTTTGAACTCTTTTATAAGCGATTTTTGCTCTAAGTTTATTATCTGACATGAGACATCCTACCGTAAGAACGCCCACAACAGAATGGAGTAGCGAGCGAGCAACAGGACTCTCAAAGAAGTTGCTCGCACGACGATGTTAATTGAACATGTGATACCAAGCCGTTTTCGGCGAGAAGCAATCAACCTTTGGATGTCATACTCCGAAACGGATGTCTTGACTAAAGGCTCACTACAAAACACCCTATGAACGTGGAAGGGCGAAAACCTCGTGTTTCTTACTTCCATGTTTTTTGGGTGTAAGTGTTTCATACACAACAATGGGAAAGAGTCGGGTTGAAGACTTTTGAGGCTAAGTCGGATGAGGGTATATTCTTAGGATATTCTTCATCTAGCAAGGCTTTTCGGGGTTTACAAAGCCGAACCTAGTTGTGGAATAAACACCCCATGTAGTCTTTGATGAAGCATCCTCTCGAACAAGAGAAATCGCCGAACAAAGGCGTACTGATCAATCATGCGATGCTCGGAAAATGGATCACCTAACGATCAAGGAAAAAGGATCGTAAATCGTAATAATTATACATTCCGGATCTAGTGATTCACGGATCATTCGGATCCTAAGGTACGAAAAAACCTGTCGATGAAGAAGCCGATGCAATTTGAGGCGAAGATAATCGAACCATCCGGTTCGGGGAACACTGAAGTTCCCACGACGGACATCGACACATGATGAGTCCAACATCGGTGAGACATGTTCTTATCAAGTGGATCATAAATTTGCACCACTCGATTCGCTAGTAATGAACCTTTATCGAGAAATGGATGATGTTCTCAAAACCAAAACCAAATCGAGCGAAGGACACGGATAACCCGGTCATCCAACCGATCGATCATCGAGGAGACCCATCTCGATAAAGTTAAAACTAGACATCGATTGGTGATAGTGCCATGTATTATTCATTATTTGTCTATGAAGGAACCAACAACAATAGAGGAAGCTCTACAAGGCCTTTGTTGGATTCTAGCCATGCAGAGGAATTTGGAGCGGTTAAGAGAAAACCAAGTTTGGGAACCGGTGGACAAACCAAATCATTAAGAGGCGTAATTGGCGCGAAGTGGGTTTTTCAAGAACAAAGAGATGAGAAAAATGTCATCACGAAATAAAGGCAAGACTTGTTGCTAAGGGGTATTCACAATCGGAAGGAATTGATTATGATGAGACCTTTGCACGATCGCATTTCGCTTAAAGCCATTAATTTGTTTACGGCATATGCTTCCCCACAGATGGTTGGTTTGTGTATTAGATGGACGTAAAGAGTGCATTCTTAAGCGGGTACTAGCAGAGGAAGTTTATGTCGAACAACCTCGTGCTTCGAAAAAGAGCAACCAAGTGTACCGTTTAAGAAAAGTTCTTTATAACGAAACAAGCTCCTCGAGCACGGTATGATACACTCTCGAGTTCTTGATCGACGGTGGGTTCACTAAAGGAAGAGTGGAAAGAACCTTATCGAGAATAGAAGATGGAGAAGATATTCGATGGTTCGGATCTCGTGGGACGACATCATCTTGGATCTCCCAACAAGAGTCTATGTGAAAGATTCAAAGAAACTAATGCAAGGGAAGTTCGAGATGTCCATGATGGGTCGAGATGAATTATTTTACGGGTCTACAAGTGAAGCAAAATCTGAAGGGATATTCAATGCAAGAAAATACACTTAAAGGAATTTATTGGCTAAGTTTGGAGTTCAAAATTGCAAGGAAGCCAAAATTCCTATGATGATTTGGATTCAAGATGGATCGAGGCGAGGATGGTCGAAAATAAATCGAAAGAATATAGGGCTCTCATTGGATCTCTATTATACCGATCGCGGCCGGACCCGGATATCACCGCTGCAATGAGGTGTATGTGCGATTTGAGCAAATCCATGCAAAGCCACCTAGAAGCAGACTAAGCGGATTCTTAAGTATCTGAAGGGGACGATAAACCTTGGTTTATTTTACCCATCGATGATAATCTAGAACTTAGTGGGTATTCGATTACGATTATGGAGGTTGCAAGATTGATGAAGAAAATCAACCTCGGGAACATGTCGATTTTTAGGAAGTGGCCGATCTCGTGGTTTTCAAAAAGCGGATATCGATTCATGACATCTACTACTAGCGAGAATATATATGGCGAGGAAGTTTCAATTGCTCCCCAATTGCTCTAAGCTTAGTCGCGGTGAGGATTATAACATTGTAGCTAAGAATGTACCTATATTCTGTGATAGTAATAGTGCTATTGCAATCACTCAGGATCCTGTTCTACATACAAGATGCAAGCATGTGGATGTTAGACATCATTTTATAAGAGATCATGTTGAAAAGAAGAATATCAGAATGGAAAAGATTCACACTGATTTACAGAAAGCTGATATTCTAACCAAGCCACTAGTTTGAGATCGATTAGGAGAATTGTGCAATGAGCTAGGGCTTCTGGATCTTGGAGAAAAAGCACCTAAAATGCTTGATGGATTGTTCTCCAGAACCAGCTGGTTAAGAGACTAACCAGGTTGAGAGGAATCAGTTGAATTTGGTATCTCAACTGATAAGAAGATCAGTCAAGGAACTGATATAAGGAACTGATCAGATTTAAAGTTTATCAGATTAAAGGAAACGCTCAGTTTAAAAGGATTATCTGATTAAATCAGTTTGGTTATTTTACATCTTTGTAAGTCGATTAGGCTGATATTCAACAAGCAAGATTCACAGATTAAAGCCTACAATCGCATAAGAAAGCAGAAAATTTACACAACAATGGAATAATAGAAATTTTCATTGATAAAAACCCGAAGGTCAGGTTACATTACAAGTTACAAGTACAAAGGACCCGGAGGTCAGTACATAAGTCATAACCAAAAACCCTAAACCTATAACCCTAAACCCTCATCCAAACCCAAGAAGAGCGGGAGAGAGAGAGATTTTAAATCTGATGCTCTCATTTTCCCACACTTAACAAGGGTGAGAGAGGCTTTGAAATAATCCTAAAGCCGCTAGCTAAAGCTAAAACCAGTGGAGCGAGAGCGGCATTGATGGGATTTCTAAGCCAGGAGCCCTTAGACCTGAAGTCAATGGGCTCTCCAGCTGTTAAATGGAGCACATGTGCCAGGAAAGTGGTTCAAAGACCTTATGGGCACATGTGTTGCATGCAAAAATTGAGTTGATATCTGAAGATCACCGTTATGCCGATCCGGACCGTATATCAAACTCATGTTTTATATCGACCGAGTCTGTTGATGCTAGTTCCATCATCTCGATAGACACACAAGGTGCATACGGCAGGGAGAAGTGTCTTCTCGCCATGCATAAATGAGACCGCCGCCTTTGGTGGTAGAGAAGCAGCAACAATTGTATGTGAAATCTTTGATGGCGACACAAAAATAAAGGGGACACACGGGGTTGATTTGAGAATTTGAAATCATTGAAAAAGGGGGTAAAGGTGTTTTGCGGAAGTCTCACCGGAAATAAGGGTTCACCAGGATACATTATTCTACAATGAAGGTAAGTATGGTGAATGGGTTATGTTGTGTAAAACATTGGTCCAATTTATAGGCATGCCAAGGGGTAAAATGCAAATTTGACTTCAAAAAGCCTTTTAGAGAAATTTGCATCACAAGGACAATGTAGAAATCACGCCGACGATAATTGGATAAATTTCTGGTAGGATTGACATATCGAAATATTGGACTATAATTCTGGCGATGTCAAATAGTGCCAACTTAGGAATAGAGACTACTATTCTGACTAAGTTTTAAGCAGTAACACTTATCCCAAGAATTGGCTTGATCGAGAATATTGATTAGGTCAACGTAAATCGATTACATCTTAAATCGGATGAGAAGGATCGGTCAAGCTTGAATATCTCAACAAATCGGATATATCGATCAAGGAAAGATCTGGAATATCGAGGTTGAAGGAACTTCAACCGATCGGCGAGGATCGAAAAAGGGGAAATCGGGCGATAGTGAAACGGTCGGTTGAAAAGATCGGTTGGGAAATTATAAGGTTTAGGGAAAACTAAGATCAACAAGTGAAATCAACTACAAGGACCTACAAGTGGTATTTGATTGCAATATCGATCCAACCGAATCACGCTTTTCTTTTCCCTTGTTATTTGCTTACTTATTTGATCTTATCGATATTATTTTGCCTTATTGTATGCATTACCTTTGTGGCGTATTCCCGCAAAACATTTAATGCGGACATTAGAACTTGTATTAATTGCTACAAAAATCGCTTTTTAAATCAAAAGGTTTTAAAGACGTTTTTTTTCGACCATCTGATCAAAACCGTTTTAATCTGGATCGTTTAATCTTTTTCAAACGGTTGATCTTCCAAATCTTGTCTTTTTTCCATCCTCATCTTTATAAGGTTCATCAAAAACCCTACCAGAGTTTTCCCATTCACAAACTTGCGATTTATTTTCTGAAAATTCTCCGAGATTACTTTCTGCGATTCAAAGTGTTTTTCTTAAGTTTCAAAATTATAGAATGCGGTAATTTACGATTATTTGATGATTTTTTTTTTCCTTAAAATCCATTGATCTTAAAAATTTTGTCAATCGATGGTATCCTGTGTTATGCTTTATTGTTTCTTGGTTTCCGCATGTGTTTATCGGTAACCAGGCCTGTGTATAGGTCTGATAATTAATATATGATATCTTCATGTTTATGCACAACTTTAATCAAGTCCATCTTATTGTAGATGGCCCTCATGATATGGGAAAGATAATGTGCAATTATATGAATCGGGTAACGAAGATTGTCGATGACAAGTTCGATGCGATTTGATATCACTCGGGATCGGGAATCAATGGAAGTGGAGCAAATCCCCCAAGAAAAAGGAGGTCTTGAGAAATATTAGCCGCTTCACTACAATCAAGTGATCAAGATGGAAGCACTTGAATTCTAAGGAATTTAAGAGTGGATCACCGGGACGCTCGGAGAAGAACTACTTTTCGTCGGTCAACGAGAAGAGATCGACCGACTAACGCGGACATAACTCATCTATTCAAACTTGCCAAAAGGACAAATCTCTTTCAAGCCACTATGGGAGAATGAAGATGAGTGATCGTAAACGAACTCTTCGTGAGAGGCCGGCAAACATCGGACCCTTGTGTTTTGTCGGACCAATGCTCAAGAGGAAATACCGAATGTTGTTTGACATATTGTCAAAAACAATCATGGGTATTTCGTTATTGATGCTCTTACATCCGTCAAAACCGTATAACATGGCCGCAATAATTGATGAAGCCAAGAACATCAATTCGCATGGGTTCCTAAAGGCCATTCTACTCCAAGAACATGAGAAATTTGGAGTTAATGAATGGAGGCAGTCTATCCAAGAAGAGGATCTCCAATCTCAACAAGGTTGCGCTTATCTTGAAAGACAAACCGCCAAACGCCGAACGGGACCGTAATGGACCCAAGTCCACAAGGCCTTCCTCACAACAACTTCAAACCATATACGGGCCACCGATGCAGCCCGGCCCACACCAGATGCCCCCCTAAAAAGAAAAGAAAACGGTGAAGGCCCAGAGAAGAGGGTCAAGAAGGCGAAGGTGCCTCCATGACTCGCTTCTAGAAGATGAGTCGATAAAGAATGAGCGCTCGCAAGCCCTCGACGCACCACAAAATCGTGAAAATCGACAGCAAAGTTTTCAAGCCGAGAGTCGCCTGTAACATTTCTCGAGGAAGAACCACGAGAAAACGATCTCCTTCTCTCCAACTCGAAGCCGATTCACCGGACTCACGGGTCTGCCGAGCATTTTCTCCCACTTCCGATCATAACTCAAACTACATGAGTTCGAGACCGGAAAGCTTATGGTAGGAACCAGCGCACTCGCTTTACAATGCAACCTCCGCAGGGTCGAGCCAATCGCATTAACTCCGGCCTACTCAAGCACCACCAAAACTCCACATCTCATCAACCCGAATCTATTGCATACCCTCGAGTCTAGATCATCAAAGACCATCACGGGAAAAAAATGGTCGTAATAACGAAAAAATTGATGAGATGTATCGTAATCGGTCGCCCATCCCGCTATTAGAGAGGAAGTTATGGAGATCCATTTGGAGAGATCTTGATTAAAAAGCCTTCTCATTTTATAATGATTATTGAACGGATGGGCGGTGTTGATGAGTTTGCTGATTTTGATTTTATATGAGGAAATCGCTAAAGTAGGATCACCGGTGAGCCGATAACTACCGAATCTATCAAAGCTCGATCCACGGTGAAGCCGGGTTGATCGAACAAAGGCGAATCGGAGATCGGGCCAAGAAGCTCCAGGCGATGCTACAATGAAGGATGCAATGAGCCGATGATAGTGGAACTGTGCCGCAGCGGTTCATGACCAACCACCGGAGGCGCGAAAAACAATCAAGGAGATGGGACGCAAAAACATTCCAACATCTCACATCACGGTCATCAACTCGGTGAGATCGATCTTGTCTCAAAGATCTCCCCAAAGAAGAAGTTGAGGGAGTGATAGTTGATCGGGAGGCGCATTGGCCTCAAAGAAATAATGCATCGAAAGGGAATTCGCTATTTCCCGACAGGCAATAAAAGAAGTTCTCCCCAAACTATGACCACCGTGGTTCCGCCGAACTTATAAAAATCAATTGATGACAAGTGATTATCTGTGGATCAACAACAAGTTTTTTTTCGATGCTCACAAAAGCTAGAATTGATGAAGAGAAACTTCGATAAACCCGGTTATTACACTCTCTATCGCCATGGAATCTATCAAGATCGAAATGATCTCAAGGTTCAAAATCTAACCGCTCAAGCTCAAAGGTTTATCCATTGCGAGATCTCAACGTATGCGATATCGGTCAAACTTTGGATCTCGACTTCCCTCTCACTACTCTTTTTGATCAAACCAAAAAGGGAAGGATGATGAGAAACCAACCGACATGATCGTAACAAATGAAGACCCGATTCGCAGACGGTTGAAGCCCTATGGACAAAGACTAGACCATCTGGATCTCTTTCTAATGAAGTCTCCGAAAAAGATGGAAAAGTCGAAAGGCAAGAAAGTTAGTTGCGGGTCTTTGGGACATCACAATCTGTGCACCACTCAAACTAAGATAGTCACAAGAAGACTGCCCGGCCGACATCTGAGCCGATAAGGAACTGGCCGAGAAATCGGCCCAAAGAGTGATTGTCAAGAGGCCCAAAAGCGAAGAAGAAAAAGAGGCGGATAAATTGACAGAGGCGAAAAAATCAAGAAGAGATTCGGATCGAGAGCGAAGAAAGGAAATTTGGAAAATCTGTATCAGAACCTCACCGCCAAAGAAGAATTGATGAGATCATTCAAAAAACTACGACATCTTAAGAGGTTTGAGGAATGGAATAAGATCGGCGAATGGCTTCGGATGCTTTTGTTCTTGATCTTGTTCCACAAGAAGAATCTCAGATGATTAATTCTTCAATTTGGTTAGAAAATAAATATCATTTTTTCAAGTATCATGGAAAATGAGGCCAAAATTATCAATGCAAAAATATCTCGCCAAGAGTATGATCACATTGGATTACTCGAAGAAGGCAGATGGCTCATTTGATGATGGCATTTGAGAGATTCTATTTTGACATCTGAAGCAAAACGCATATAATCGATCCTCGGCCAGACCAATGATGTCAAATGGAAACTTTATCGATTTTCAACGTACCTCAAGATCAAAGAGAGATGCGGAAGGATACAAGCCTAAAGTGAAAAAATCGAAGACTTCTCGGGATCATTTGTTTTTAAATTCAAACTTTTCGATGTAACATGTAATCGACATATCTAATGAGAAAAGTTTATTTTTACGATCTAAGACAAAATCTCATTGTCTTCGATTATGTGCTCTTTTTGTTCTATATTTATCAAACGTGTGTTTGGGTTTCTCGGGTGTTTTGGTTTTTATCAAAAAGGGAAATTGTTGGGAAATTTATAGTTTTGATAAAAGTTCCAAAACACATGTAATAGGGCAAGTCGAACACATTATTGACCGATATTTATATTACCGTTTATAGAATACCGGTTGATAATTCTTGTATAGAACAACCGATGTAATAGATAGGTCACATATTGAGGGGAACCTCAATATGTATAGGTCGAATCGAAGACCCAAAAACAACGGTGATATCAAGATGAGCCAAAATGCAAAGAGAAGAACGAAGATCGGATCGATCCGATCTAATGGATATCTCATTTGAAGTCATAAAGCTCAAACTTCGAGAATACTTGAAGATCGGATGACTTCCGGAAGATCGGACGGAAGACCTACATCATTTAGATACGCTAGTTGAAGCTAAGTCAACCGCACGAGAAGACTCCATCGTAGGATCGATCAGCCGATCGATCGGATCCACCGGGGTGAAAAATCGATGTTTCACCTAGTCATACGTCGATGATCCGAACAAGAAGAATGTCAACCTTAGTTGGAAGAACAACATGTTTTGAAAAGTCGTCGTTAACCAATAAGGGCCAGAGACACGTATGATCGGAATTTGGCAATTCACGGGAGTTTTCTCCGCTCTCTCTAACGGCTATAAAATACAAATTCACGCTTTCGCCATGCCGTTTCAAGCACGCCCCATCAATCTGCAAGTCTACCAAATATAGCACGAAATTCGAATTGCTCTCCAACGGCTCTTTGATTTCAAAGGTGTATATATATGGGATCACACCTCGAGTGAAGACACGGAAACCACAAACGCGATCAAGAAGCTCAAGCAATTATCATATTTCCGCACGAAGAACCACGAACTTGAAGTTAATTTTTATAGTGTTCATCCATAAGTTCTTAGCATAGAAATCTTTTCATCTGGTGATAAATTTAACTTAAACACTAGAAAAGATTTCATAGTTGGAACCAAAACAATCTTATCCAAACCCAAAGTTAGGTTAAGTTGTTTAGAAGAATTCGAGACTAGGGTTTCTAGTTACGATTTACAGGATCGGTTGAGTGAGAACTCCTTAAATATTTGTCGATTGTACTATGTTGGACTAACACAAAAATCTAAGTCCGGTTAGTTAAGTTGGTGCCCCTTGTGATAGGGAAGAGTGGGCGTGGGGATGGTTTGTCCGAACCACTATAAATCTTGTGTGCCTTTCTTTGCTTTTGATTATCATTTTACAATCGCACACAACTTTTTAAAGAAAGATACATATTCTAAGTTGACATCGGTAGCACCAAGCTTCGATCGATCGAAGCGACACTTGATCATTGGTTAAAAGACTAACTTTGGAATCGATTTATCAAAACTTGTTTTTCACACGGGTAAAACTTAGCTTCCGCACACATCGTTAAAGCGATAGTTACGAATCGATCCGCCTTGAGCGATTAGTAAGATTGGTTATCGATCTAAATCGATTCACTCCAGACTCTGACAAATTATTATCGCCATCTTTTGATCTGCACAAAAAGTTTTCGAAGTCTATTCACCTCCTCTAGACTTACGCCCTCACAAAACGATTCGGGACCTACACTGGATTGATAGTTTTTATCTTTCGTGCCTTAAATCGATAGAAAAAAAATCTTCGGGGCCTTAAATTGATAGATTTACCATCTTTCAGGCCCTGGATTGATAAAACTCCTTATGAATATATACAATTAAAGAAAAAATTAAAACAATGCACATTATCAGTGATATTAATCTACTAAATAAACCTTTTAACGATCACATACAATATTTTTCTTATAAAAGCGATAAAAGTAGGTCTCATGTGAACTCGGGATCATGTGAACTCCTTTTTCAATTATCGTTATTTTGTATACAAATTATCACTATTTAAAAAATATTTGACTTTTTAAAAAGTAATATACATTCAATAATTTTTTTTAAATAATGACACTCCATATGCATAATAGTGATACTTGAAAAAAAATATTTGACTTAACTCAGTTCATAATAATTTTTGCCTAAAAAAGAGTCTTCAAATTAGTAAAAGAATGGGGGCAAATTAGTTTTCCTCCAAATACTCCCAACAGTCTCATTGTGTAACCATGTTGTTGATGGCTCCATTATTAAAAAAAGTAGGTTTTCGATGAAACTTGTTCATAATATATGAAATTTATACTACTACACTTAAATTAATACCTACATTTATCTATTGATACTATTACACTTATAATTGAGATTATAGTATTAAATATTATATGTACTAGTTTATAAAATAGTGGTATCACTTTATAATTTATAAATATAATGATATGGATTTCATATTATGAACAAGTTTTACAGGAGAGTTTTCAATTTATGAAAATCCTGCAAACAACAAAATTTTATTTGAAGCTTAAACTTCGACCTACAAGAAACAAAACAATACATCAGTAAATTAAAATAACAAAATCAAGATTTAGAATGTTACATAAAAACAAGTAAATTATGAAAATTCATGAAACACACATACATCATTTTCGTTTGCATTTTGCACAAATAACAATTGAAATTAGTTGTGGATATGAATTAGGTGGGGGACCCCATTTGCCACAACTTTGTGCTACACACACAAATGCAAGCACACACATATATCTCAGTTGTTAAATATCCAACCGCCAACTTAAAGATTAGCAGATTTGTATAGCTAGAAACATCATTAACCAAGTTGTCTAAAGTGGGACCTCCAATGAACTACATTCCACAACCCTATAATGTAAGCTCTTTGCTTTTCTTTCTTTCTAGATGATGAAAATTCAGTCACCAAAAGTGGAGTGTATATATCTCCAACTTTTAAACGAAAGAATGATGTTTCCATATGCAAATGTCACTACTCCTTCAAGAAAGTATTGCCAAAGAAATCATGGAATGGTAAAATTTTACAAGATATGCTCAGATGTGGGGGCAATGCTAAAGCCTAAAAGCATTTGCTTTAATGGGGGTCGGTGCAATCTGATATGTAAAAATTTTGTACACATGGGTTTATGCAATAATGATTGATCGTCTTTTTTAACGATATTAGTTGTTTTCACTTAATATTATTAGCGGTTTTTGTTGAATAATATTCTTTGTTTCTTTAAAAATATTATTTGGTCGCTATCAATTAGTGGTTTTTACTTTTCACTGAACATTATTAGTTAGATGGATCGATCTAGAGGGGGTGCGGGGGCTCTCGTCCCCCTTGTGATTTAAAAAAAAAGTATATATGTCAAAATTTGTATTTATGTCTTTAATTCGTAAATTTTTGTCATTTTTTCTCTTTGGAATATAATGAGATTACTGTTCTATAATATTGGTGTTTCACTTTATATTCCACAATATAGATGGATGACACATTGAATAATAAAAAAATATCTAACGAACCACCATATTACAATTTCATTTATTAAAGATAGTAACGCTTTGAATATAGAAATTTCCTCATTTACTCTTTGAAAATTTTCGCCCTCTTTATGACGAAATTCTAGATCCATCCTAATAGTTGTACACTATTGCACCCTTACTCATATCATATATATGTCCCTTTTATCAGTATTAATGACACTAATATAGTATAAGTTTTTATGTAGGGCATTAAATTGTACATTTGGGCTCTGCTTGATATCTCTTTTATCCGAGGGCATCCTGAATAAATTTTCCTTTTATCGATATAAAATAATTAAACTACACTGTGTTAATCATAGGGTGATATTCAATTAAAATTATAAAGTGCTGAAAGCAGAACAAGTTAAAGCAAACTTCGTTTGTTTTTCCATGTAATATCTTAAAGGGAAATGAAAAGTTTCTTCTGGTATTCAAGTATTTACAAGAGCTTATTACAAGTTTTTAGAGAGGATTAAAGAGAGTGGATTTTCCATCCAAGACCCACCTCCACAAACGGCTTTTGATTTCATCCAAGATCTTTAATCCGTTGAACTTCATGCCTCCGAAATCACATTATTGTGCGCTTTCCAAATGGCCCGCCCCTTGGCGTTCTCATAAATTTGATTGAGAAAGACTTACCTCTTTTTCCCGGAAGGATCTTGGGAAAATTGGAGGGAAGTGATTTCTTTTGTGAAACGTGTGGGGCGAGGTTTGTTCCCATCAAAAATAAAGCGCCTATCCAAATATATTGATCACCTTACATTGCGAGAATAGATGGTCGAAATTTGATTCACTTGTAGATTAAGCATAAGGGCATCATATATCTATTTCTGCGAGTATCCTTCTTTGCTCTAGGTTTAACCTTGTCGGTAGTCGGTCTTTGACTAATCTCAAACCATTTGCGAGACTTTTCGATGGGTGTGCAATCATTCTCTACACACTCACGAGCTCCGCTTCTTCATTCCTATTAATAGCATCTTGGTCCGATGTCGCAATCAAGAGCTCGTAGGCGCTTTTGGTGCTGTAGACTCCATCCGTGCTTGGTGTCCATCTCCATCCGCCTTCTTCATTTTCCACGAGTGCATACCTGTTAATGAGATTCAAAAATTCAGACAGATTCGACCTCTCCTCTCAAAAAACTCATATTATCTTTCCCATTTGCCCTCAACCCATTCCCTCATTTCACTTATCAAACTCTCTTACTTCCTACACAGATGAAAAGTTCTCGGAAATCTTTGTGCAAGAGTCCCGCCCTGAGCCCAAAGCCCATGCCAAAAAAACGTATTATTACCACTCCCTAACCTTTTCGAAATGTTATCTCGAAACCAGCTACCCTCAACTCCCGACCCTAACTCTACCACATCCCTCCACCAACTAGACCATCTACACTTCCTCATATTTGAGGTGAACCCACCCACACACTCCCTCAAAGACCCATGTAAAGATGAAATGACTCTAGCCCACAAACATTTTCGATCCCCCAAGTAACGTCATAACCATTTTCTCATCAAAGCAATGTTAAAACTCTCTATATCCCTCACACCCAAACCCCCCATAGATTTCGGAGCACAAACCAATTTCCAACTTACCCAAGCCACTTTGCTCTCATTCTCTCTTCCCAACCCCCCCAAAGGATTTTTCTTTGCAAAGAAGATATCTCACTCAAAGGGTGTTTTGGTGAACAATAAAAGGAGAGATGATAAGTTGGTATCTGGATAGAACCGATTTGGAAGGGTTATCCTTCCTCCAAACGACAGTTTTCTGTGTTCCCACGATTTCAATTTGCTCTTCACCTTAGGTGCGGATGCTCCCACTCCTTAACGCTCTTATAATTCACCCCAACTCGATCCCCAAGTAGGAGAATGAGGTTGTCGATTTCCTGACCTAACACGAGCCATTTGAGCGATCTACCCTCTCAACATTAATACCAAATAGGCTGCATTTACTGTAGTTTACTTTGAGACCCGAAAAGTTTCTTCTAGTATATTGGGGTTGGTCGTCTATTCCTTTTAAAAACTTTCAAATATTTTTTCATATCTCATTTCATTTTTCTAATATGAATATTTCGAATTTGTATTATGATCGAATCGAATAAAAAATATCAAGTTCATTTACTCAACCCAATCTTATAAAAAGTAGAGTTTAAAAATATATATAAAAAGTATGAGCAACATTTGTCGTACACAGTGAAATTGATGCATAATTAATATTTTTCACTAAAAAATAATTAATATTGATGAACTAATGCTATTCAGTAAAAATAGGGAATACCCTTCACTAAAATCAGCTAATAATATTCTTCAATAAAAAAATAATTATTAATGAAAATAACTAATATTTTTCAAAATTTTATCAAAAAATTATACACAATACAACTTTGTGTATATAAAAATTTGCAAAAAGAAAATAGAGGGAGATGAGTAGGTGTCCAAAAGAAAAAAATTTTTTTTTTTAAATGCTCCAATTATCTTAAAAATGCCTCATCATGAAATTGTCTCGTAATCTTGGCGTACCTCAAGCAAAAAATGGGGGAAGTGGAGTAAAGGGGGGGAATTAGAGGCAGCACAAATTGTATGAATATAATTAGGAAACAACAATGGGGGCTGAGCGGAAAAAGAGGAACTACCAACGGACACCTTCAAACCTCATCTTAATTGAATTCATCCCCCCATCATTCCCCCATTTCTACGCTCAACCAAATCAAACTCCCCATCATTGGTCGGGGCCTTTTGTCTACCCTTCATTCATTTTCAAATGAGACACACTTGTATGAAACGTCTCACGGTAAGACGAAGTGTAATTTGGGCATTGACGTTTTAACATTTTGGAAGAAATGAATGTTAATTGTGTTAAATTGTCTTATGTTTTAAATCGTAGAGGCCAATCTCATCTGAGATTTTGACTTCTCAAATGTTTTTGCTCTCATTTTTTAGAAAATATCATTTTTAGTCATATAATTTTTGACGATTTCATTTTTAGTCCTGTAATTTTTTACTTTTTCAATTTTAGTTCTGAATGTATCAATTTTAGTCCTTTTTTGTTTAAAATTTTAAAATCTCACCGTAATTTCGCCGGAATAAGTATGTGCACCTCACGTGACACTTCAAAATTTAGATTTTTTTAAATAAATTCTCGACGGCCTACACAAGTGGACTGCCATGTAATAAAAAAAAGGGATCAATTTTGAAGTGTCAAGTTAGGTGCACATGCTTATTCCGGCGAAATTACAGCAAAATTTTAAAATTTTCAACAAAAAAAGATTAAAATTGATACATTCAGAACTAAATTTGAAAAAGTAAACAATTACAGGGCTAAAAATGATATTTTATCTTCTTTTATTTCAGACTACTCAACACAAAATCACACTAAATTTTAATGAGAGGGTTGTTTATTAGTATTAAAATGAGCAAAGTTATTTTTTTTAGGATGATTTAGTCCAAATTTCTAGAGAAAGAAACAAAAATTATATATTTGTGTGGGTAAATATTAGTGAAATGAGACTAATTTAGAGATGTTTGTAAAAAGTTTGTTTAAAATGGCAACATTAATTTTTTTACTATTTATGAAATAAGAAAATTAAATAAAATTTTATTTTTTTTATTTTGAGCAATAAAAAATAATATGGAGGGAGTCCTATTCACTTTATGAACTTAAATTATTTGACCAATTTCACTCATTTCTAATACATTTTTTTAAACTCATAAACTTGACTCGTATTATACCTTGAATAGGGTCAAATGTCATGAATTAAAAATAAAATTCACAAAGGCGTAGCAGGAATGCCTATACAATTTTTATCTTCATGACGTCGTCCAATAATTAAACCGCACATATCCCTTTTTTCCTTTTAATATTTATCTTGTTTTAAATAACGGTACAAATCATAGGCATTGACACATAATATGTATTACAAATAATAAAAAAGGAACAAAATGCCAAAATGGACATGCAATCAAATTGTTATATATTTTTTACAGTAAAATAAATATATAAATCAAAATACTGAAAATATTGGTATCAAATATCAATAGTGTCACATCCGCCTCAGGAATAGACGTTGAGAAAAAAAGAATATCACAGAGAAAGTAAAATGAAAAAAGACGGTTGGCCACAAATTTCTCGATCAGCATCACCCAATTGAAAACACTCTCTTTTTGAAAAGAAGTGCAACCCTCGAGAAGAGAAATATATCACTTTTTAGTTCAGTAACTTTGAATAATTTCATTTTTATCTTGTAAATTTTTTTTTTTTTTAATTTTAGTTTTGAATCGTTAATTTTAGTTTTTTTGTTAAAAATTTTAAAATCTTCTTAAAATAAATATGTCGCTTTCATTATTATAGCCTTCAAAATTGATCTTTTTTGCTATTCGTTGACAGTTCACTTGTATATATCGCTGAAAAAGTTTAAAAATCTCAAAATTTTATTTTCCATATAAAATAGTTTTCCTAGTTCATTTAGGGCCTATTTTATTTTTTATTTTTTGACAGAAAGAAAATCATAAATTAAAAAAGCGGCAAATCAACATGCACAATGTGAACAACAACATCTGGAACGGATAGTGAAGTAAACGATGAACCAGAACTAAAAGCATATAAAGTTAGAGAATGTGCGACTTTGTTTCCACTACGCCTGTTTTGAAACACTACTCAAGTCCAAAACTTACTTATTTTTAAAATAAATTGGGTCATAACAACTTTTAAAAAAAACACCTATACACTATTCATTAGAAGTTGAAAACACCCCTCACTAATATAACCCTATGCATTTATTATGTTAGAAATCTATTTGTGTATTAAACTATCGAGATTAGGACGATGGAGAGTGGCTTAAGATTTTGATAACATAAACAAGTGATTAAATGATGTTGGTAGCCTTTATCAGTTTATTGTAGGAAAAATGTCAATTCAGGGCCTGAAAGATGGTAAATATATCAATTTAAGGCCTGAAAGATTTTTCCTATTGATTCAAGACCTGGAAGATAGAAAACTATCAATTCAGGGCTTGAAAGATAGAAACTATCAATTTGAGACTCACACATCTAGAGCATCGTGTTCAAGGGATCTGGTGGGAGCAATTATGATGGTGAAGGAAATCACTGTTGAGAAGTTTGATGGAGCGAATTTCGGATTCGAAATTGCGGATCGAGGATTACCAGATGCAGTAACGATCTGTATCAACCTGGGTTCAAAGCTTTGAAGATATGAAGGACGGCAGTGGAAGTTCTTTGGGCCGGGGAAGCGCGATGAGTGTGGTTCGTCTGTCGTTATCCAAGAACGTCACCCTCCATATGGTGAAAGCAAAAACCACAAAGGAGATGCTGGAGATTTTGACTGAGATGTATGAAAAACCGTCTGCAGTGAACAAGTTTCATCGCGATGGAGGTTATTCAACCCGAGGATGGCGAGAGGATCTTTGTGGTAGTCGATCATCTTAACGAGTTCAATATGACGATAAGACAATTGAGGCTCGGTTGAGATTGATTTTGATGATGAGGTTCAAGCCCTAATTTTGTTTGTCTTTTTGCGAGAAAGTTGGAGTGGGAGGCGGTAATCGTTAGTGCTTGACAAGTAAAGTGAAACTTAAATTTGATGAGGTTAGAGATCTGTTCATGGCGAAGAAATTGGGAAAAAGAATTGGGTGGGCGTACAGGATCAACCTTGAGTCTGAGGAAGCAGGGATCTGATCCATCGAGGAAGCCAAATGGGGTAGATCAAAAGTCGAGGGCAAAGATAAGCCCAAGAAGGACAAGAGTCAAGTTAGTGCTATAATTGTCATGAACTTGGTCATTACAAAAGGGAGTGCAAGGCACCGGCAAAGGCACAAAGGAATGCACCAAAGAAGAATGACCTTCGAAGAACTTACCGCCCATCGATGAGGGCTCGGATGCATTAATCTTGGCGTAAGCAATCCATTAGAATCGTGGGTGTTGGGATTACGGAGCATCATTTCATTCGTGCTAAAGTCTTGACGTGATGGAGAAATACACTTCGGGAACTTTGGGAAGGTTTATCTGGCGATGATGAGCCTCACGGAAATCAAAGGGAAGGAGATGTTGGATCAAGACACCAAATGGAACTGTTTTTGCGGTTGAAAGATGTGAGACATATTCTACGGATTGAAGAAATTTAATTTCAATAGGCTGACTTTGATGATGAGGTTCCAAAAGGTGATCTTTGGTTTGCAACATGTGGAAGATATCCAAAGATGCCATGGTAGTGGCTCGAGGCAATAAGGAGGAACGTTGTACATAATGAGCAACACGGGACAACATTGCTCTTGAAGGTGAAAAAGGGAATCTGATTTGTGGCATTATGCGTCTTGGCCACATAGTGAGAAAGGGATGAACATTATGTGTTCAAAGGGGCAAACCGCCAAACCTCAAGATAGTTGACATCGGGTTATGTGAGTTTGTGTATTGGGAAACGAGAAAAGGGTGAGTTTTTCGAAGGGAGGCAGAACCTTGAAGAAGCAGAAGCTGGAGTTAGTCCACAGCGACTTGTGGGGTCCAGCACCAGTGACATCCCTTGGTGGAGCATCATATTACATGACTTTCATTGACGACTCTACGAGGAAGGTATGGGTTTATTTTCTAAAAAATAAGTCTGATGCCTTTAATGCTTTCAGGAAGTGGAAGGCCCTTGTAGAAACTAAGCCGGGTCTCAAAGTGAAGTGTTTGAGATCCGATAATGGTGGAAATACGAGCTCAAGTGAGTTCAAAGAATTATGTGTGGCCGAATGGAATTGAATGGAGAAAACCGTGAGAGGAACCCCCGTGAGCAGTGTGGCGTAAGCGTGAGTGAACGAGCGCTATGTGAGCGTCTTTAGAAGTATGAGATTGAAGTGTGGGCGCCAAAGATGTTTTTGGGGCGAAGCGATTAACACTTCGGCCTACTTGATAAAAGCAGAGGACCCCCCAACTCCCTTGGAAAATGGCATACTGGAGGAGGCCCGCCTCGAGATGGAGGTAAATATGTCCTTTCTTGAGTATTTGGGTGTGTTTCATATGTTCATATTGATCTTTACTAGTAAAGTAAGTTGAATGTTAAATTTGTTAAGTGTACGTTTATTGGATATGGCGGTGATGAATTTGGCTATCAATTTTGGGATGAGAAAAATCGAAAGATAATTCATAGCCAAGATGTCGTATTTAATGAGCAGGTATTGTACAAAGACAGGTCGGGGATATCAAGAAGGTGGTTACGAGACTCGGGTTGTGGAGTTAGACATTTAACTCGGGTGGGAGCAACGAGGTTATAGATGATCGGGGAGATTATTGAGGAGAACCAAGTACACCACCACCAACAATTCCTATTGCGGAGATCCAAGAGAGAGCATAGATCTCGATAGGTATTCACCTTCTCTTCATTATTTATTGTTGGTGATGGTGGTGAACTTTGAATGTTATGGAGGCTACCGTGCGTAGTGGCGGTGAGCAAGTGGAAACTTGCGATTGATGATGAGATGAATTCGTTGATGACCAACAGAACCTGAGAACTAGTTGAGCTCCCTAAGGGCAAGAAGGCACAGGATAATAAGTGGGTTTACAGAATCAAAGAGGAGGCTGATGGAAGCAAACGTTACTGTTGGGGTTATCTTGAAAAAGTATGCTTTTACTTTGTATAACCAAATTTGAATTTCTTATTTATTTTCTTCGAAATAAATTATTTATCACATGTTGCATTAAATATGAATGAATGTTTATATATATTTATTGCATACCCATTCGATAAAGTAAGTGCATTATTACGTTGTAGTTAATTTGGTGATACCGGATCACATAAGATCAAATTAACAGTTCCTCGTGACTAAGTACAAATTCACAACCCAGATGAAAATGAACAACCCATCATGAAAGGTTGAAGTGTAAGGCTCTGATTGACTTGTCTTGACCAAGAGATTACACTAGTGCATCCCGATGTTGAAAAGGACCTACAGGGAGGATAAATTCTTGATCAATGAATACAAGAATTAGACCTCGATTAGTGCGTTATTTCTTAATCTCCGTTCTTAAATAGGATCGTGTGAAGTTAATAATTATTGCTTTGACTTATGATGGGAAGAGAATCAATGCGATTCGATACCTTGTATCTTGGACAATATTATTAATTACGCGCGATTGCTAAGATTTATCACGGAGAATGGCACGATAATAAATGCAACACTTGATTTGTCCCTTGGTGGGCTCGAATCTTTATCATACCAAATCTTGCAAGTGGAAATTTATTTCAGGTATGGATAATAATGTTGAGTTGTCTTTACTCCAAGGACAAAGATATTAATTAATATAAAGTATGTTCAGTGACTTAATTAATTAATGGACTAAGATAATCTTAAATGCGGGAAATAATGACCGGGAGCCATATTATTGTGAAGTAGTAATGTGGGTTAAGATGGATAGTTCAATATTAATTTTATAGTGGGGTAAATTAATATTAATGGACTTGAATAATATTTTGGCTAAATATTAAAGCTTCACAAAGCCCATTGGAGGTCCAATCTTAATTCTCCAAAAAAGGCCCTCAAGTATCCCAAACTAAAGTCCAATTAATGAAAAGGAGAAGAAAATATTTTGGCCCATTTTTCCCTATTATTTTCAAAAAAATCAAGTAGGAAGAGAGAAAAAAAATTCTTAATTTTCTTGGAAAGATTTTATGGAATATGTATTCTTGGAATTCAAGATTATCCCATATATTCAAGAAAATTCAAAAATCTTATTTCTTTCCTAACTAGTTGTGATTTTCGAAAATATCTATAGTATTAGGAGGTGGGATTTTTGTGGAATATTTTAAATATGGAGAAAAGAATATATTGGATATATTCAAAATTTCTTGGAGATCAAAAAAAAAATTCTCCATCTTATGCCTAGGTCAATTTTCGACCACCCCTAGTATTATAAATAGGGGATGAATTTTTCATCCCCAAGTGCAATTCCATGTGTTGGGAAAATTAGAAATCCACAAAGGTGGTGGCCAAATTTTTTATTTTCTCCTTTTGAATATTAAACTTCGTTAGATTGATAATCCTCCCACCGGATTCGTTCAGTGGACGTGGGGACATACTTGAGAAGGCACTTTGGGTGATCCATCGCGTCAGGTTGTCTCTACAAAAGGTTAGTATTTCATAATTCCTAGATTACGTGATGCTTAGGTTTTCGTGAAATACGCTTTCGAATGATATAATTTACTTGTTAATTATTATATTTGAATTGAATTAGGATTAATTCATGTTGGTAATTAATTGATTAATTTAAATATGTATTTAAATTCAACTCGAATAGATCCGGGCACCCCTAATTTCCCAACAGTTACAAGGCAAGACTTGTTGTGAAGGGGTTTCAGCATAAACATGGTATTGATTATACTGATGTTTTTACTCGAGTTATGAAGCTAACTACCATTAGTTAGTTCTCGAAGTTTGGTGGAAGAGAACTTGGGGTTAGAACAGATGGATGTGAAAACAACCTTTCTTCATGGTGACTTAGATGAGGACATCTACATGAAGCAACCGAGAAGGATATTTGTCAAAGGGAAATAGTGAGCTTGTTTGCAAATTGAAGAAAAGCTTGTATGGTTTGAAACAAGCTCCACTCTGATGGTACAAGAAGTTTGATGGGTTCATGCACGAGATTGAGATCAATAGGTGTGAAGTGACCATTCTTCATTACTTGAGAGGTATGATGGTGGTTATATCATTTTCTTTATTATATGGTGATGACATGTTGATAGCGGGGCTCTGAGTCTTTCGGGAAGTGAGCAAGTTGAAGAAAAAGTTATGCAGTAGGTTTGTTATGAAGGACCTTGGAAGGCAAAGCAAATCATAGGTATCTGCGAATCGTCGTGATAAGGTGGCGAGGGAAAATTGTATCTTTCCGCGAGTGAATACATAAAAGAAGGTCTTGAAGAGATTTAGTATGGAAGATCTGAAAGCCGGTTCGTGTCCGTTTTGTAAGTCGATTCAAGCTATCAACAAGGACTCATCTAGTAGCGAAGAGCGGACCTACATGCAAAACACTCCATATGCATCAGACAATTGGCGGTTTGATGTGTGCCGTGGTGTGTCTGAACCGGATATTACACATGCGATGGGGAGTTGTTAGCGATTTATGGGTAATCTGGGTACTTGACATTAGGAAGCGATGAAGTGGATCTTAAGTACTTGAGAGGTACTCTTGAACAAGCTTTGTGCTTTGAGGCAAAAAAAAAGCGTTGAGTTAGCGGGGATATGTTGATCACGGACTTGGCATCCAAAGTGATCTCGACAAAAGGAGGAGTACAACCGGGTATGTGTTTACTTTTGATGGTACAATAATTTCGGCTTCTAAGTTGCGAGAAGATCGTAGCTCGATCCTTCGGCGCAGAAAGACGTTGCGATTCTTGAGGCTAGCAAGAAGATGGTTTGGTTGCGAGAATCTTGCGTGTGAGTTGGGGGAAGGAGCAAAATGATAGTATTTTGTATAGTGACGATCGGAGTGCTATTCACTTGGCAAAGAATCCGGTTTTACTCGGGGAATGACATATTGAGTTAAGGTATCATTACATACGTTACCTCATTGAGAACAAGATCTTATAGCTAATGAAGGTCCGGGAATTGAGAATCCTGGCGACATGTTGACTAAGGTTGTGACCTTAGAGAAGTTGAAGTTACGTGCATGACCCGCCTTCGAAACAAGAGATGAAGGCGGCACTACTACGATGAGAGAGACCGTTGAAAGCGGAGGAGACAAATTCTGATTGGAGTCGATCTCGGTGGGAGATTGTTGGGATTGTTGGAGCTTGAGTGAAACAGGGATGCAGCGCGCGGGAGGCGCTCGATCTGTGCTCGTGGTCGAGCACTTATGCTCGATCGAAAGCACCCCCATGTGTGCACTAGGCACTCGACCAAGACGTGTGGTGAGCACCTCCTTTCGACCAAAGGCAGGTGGTGGGCTGGTTAAAAACTTTGTCATGTGATTTTTAGGGTTTTGGCCCAGTCTCATATTTAAACACTTTTGACTCATTGTATTTGTAGATCACCAAAAATATAGTAGATCTCCTGGCTTGGTAGTGCACCCAGACGTAGTCATTCCTGACGAACTAGGTAACCAAATTTGTGTTCCTTAATTCTTGTTTCTATTATTTTCTCCATAATTGTTGCTTTAAATTCTAACATAGGGTTCATGGTTCAGGGTTTTAGGGTTCATCGTTCAGGGTTTAGGGTTCAGTGTTTAGGTTTTAGGGTTTACGGTTCAGGGTTTAGGATTTAGTGACAAACATGGCCTTAAAATGTGCATGCCTCGAATTGATAGTTTCTATCTTCCAGACCCTAGATTGATAATTTTCTATCTTCCAGGCCTTAAACCGATAGGAAAAATCTTTCAGACCTTGTGTTGATAGATTCACAATCTTCTGAGACTACGAATTGATAAAACTCCTTTATTGTATATGATTGAGTGTTTGAGTGTTGTTCATCATAAATCAAGAAATAAATTGACAAGAGTTTTGTTAAGTATCAATTCTCTGCTTTTTAAAGTCATAAATGACCCTTATTCTCTCTTTTTACAAATGCGTTGTCATTAAATGTTTTCTTTTGCATTTAATGCTAAAAGTTATCATGAGTCAGACTTTTCCGACCCTCGCGATGGCTTCGCCAGAGGAGTCGGTCTTTGTTGCTCTTTTTTTCTTGTAGGTCGCCTCGCACCATGTCCTAGTTTCTGTCAAATCCTGTTGTAAGCTACTATAAATAGGGCGGTAATTCTATTCTTTGCCAATTTCCCCTTTGAACGAAGCACAATTTAAGGAAGATCTCTTGTACTCGAACTCGACTGAGGTCACATAGTTAATGCTTCTTGTTAGGTTGGGTGAGGTCACGACCTCGACAAGTCTTGGACCGAGGTGGTCGTTTCGTTCTAATAGTATGGGTGAGGTCCCATACTTAGATAATTTAGGCTACCTATTTTAATATATTATAGCTAAAGAGGCTAGTGGACACGCGTCGGCTCGATATGCATATAACAAAACAATAAAATCATTAAATATTGTTATAATATAAATTTTATTTTCTAATTTACTTTTCAAAAAAAATTCTTTGTGCAAAATCAATCAACCTATATAATTGGGATATAGATTGTAAATATATATTATAAATATATATAATATCTTGTGACACGTCTCACATGTAATAAATTAAAATTTATTAACTTGTTAATTGCCTTAATTAATTAGAACAAGTTTTTTTGAGACCCTAATTAGAACAAGTTTTGGACAAATGAGCAAATTAATGATACATTTAATGAATTTAAACATGTCTCACTTTTTTTTTTAAATGTAAAGGTGATATTCATTTATTGAGTATAAAGTACTCTAGTCCAAACAATACAAAATGAGTATAGAAGCTTCAGGAACATGTCCTGCCCTCAATTTTAATTAAAAAAAAAATCACAAATTCAAATTAACCTCTAGTTGCATATTAAATTTTGAGTGACTTCTGCTAATTGAATTGATTTTAATTTGGATGAAAATATACTTTCTAAACACTAAATAATGAACCTAAATCATAAACTTTATTTGGGCGGATGAACTATGAACCCTCTGGTCGAATTAATAATGGTATTTCAAGTTGATTCGACCAGATTCAAGTCGGGCAAAAAAAAAATTTAAATTGAAATTGAATTGCAGCTCAAATCAAAATTATTCTTTGATGTACCGTGAATTTGCCTTAAATTTTACATTCACAAAATACAGTGTACATAACCGGATCTAATCTAATACATTTTTTTTGAAGCAAATTTGAAATTTTCCTACAAAATAATTACATTCCTTACCAAAAAAAAAAATCCTATATGTAATTAATATACAATATCATTTCTTCAGTGCGTGCACATTATGGGGCTAATTTTGAATATTTATAGCTCCAAGCAATATCCTCTTCTAATACTATAAAATATTTAAGCCATCAAACACTATCAATGTGTTTCTGACTTTTTGCAATCACGAGCAACAAATAGTGATGACGCAAGTAGATATCAATTCTTCATTGTGCTTTTATTACTAATATAATAATTAATTGATTAGATGAGATTTGAGGATTGATTAGAATATGATTAGCATAAGAGATTCCTACTTATTCCCAATCGTTTCGATAAAGTGCTGGTTCGAGCAGTTTATATTACTTGAGGGTGGAAGCCATGTATATCTGGTCTTTTATTTGTAGATTCATCTTATTATATTAAAATATATTTATTTCGTTGAGCAATATATTTAATTTTTTATATTAATATTTCGTGGTTCAATATAAATAAATTGTATTTTTAATATAATAAATATATAATTTTAAAATATATTATAGTCTGAAAATCGTATAAATGCATACAAAAAATTAGCCATTCTTTTTATATTTTAAGGTAATCTTTAATTCTCAAACCATGTGAGTGTCCCCAAAAAATAGTAAGAGAAAGCTACTAGACATACTAGTTTTTTGCGCGTAAGTTAGTCAAAATAATTAATTAATGTTGTAAGGGGATTGCACCAATTATTCGAATTAAATAAATTTCATCTTTCATATTAATGTTTAAACCACACGACAAAATTAATGCTAGACTGTATTTGAGATTGAATTATTTAATTTGAGCATATAATCATACAACATCCAAACAAAGAGAAGATGTGAAGTGCACCGGGTGCAAAGTGTAACTCAATTGCATTTTTCTAAATATACAACTTATTTTATTGAAATGTCAGAAACATTGTTTAGTGTAAAAGCAAGTTGAATATTTGACTCAGCGAGATTCAGAAATGCACTTAAAAAAATGTCTTAGGATTTGGCGAGTCTGAATACAAAACTTATCTTAAATATTTTTATTGGATACATCTTTAATACACCAAATACGTTATCTTATTTCATGTGTATTTTTAAAATATCTATTTCGTTGATGAAAATAAATTACGTATTTTAATATAAATAAATTGTATATTTTAGTAAAAATAAGTTATATATTTAACCAAAATACATATGAAATACATTGTTCAACAGGTGTACATAAGATTTTTGATTATTTTTTTTATTGTAATAATCTATTCTTTTTCTCTTTTGGTTTGGCAAGATAATCTTTTGTTCTTATGTGTGTATAAGTAATCTCATCACTATGTATACGATAACGTATGAAAATGAAACAATTAAGAAAAAAGACAAAGCTAAGTGGAATTAGTCATGCACGTTTGGTGATAAAATATGAACTATAACTCCGAAGTATGATTTTGGAATAGCTAATCGGTTCATTCAAATAAATAAATACATAAAATTGCAAATTAATCAAATAGAAAAAATAAATAATTTTTGAAAGGTGAACAGCTAGGATCATGCTGTAACATAGGCCATATAGATTTACCAAGTGGGTGCATCACGCCGGATTGAACCAATAATATAGTTTGATGGGGGCCATCTTTTCATATGATTGAATTTAGTACGTACTTGTGGGTGAAACACACCCGACACCCACTTGACAAACCAAAACAAAAAACTAAATTGAGATCGAATGATACAAGTAACAAAGAAACCTAATTTATCCACATATATATCTTCCTATTTAGTATTTATAATGGTGTATTCTTCACATTATAATATCAAACATGTCTCACGTAAATCCAAATTCACTTAAATTTTCTTTTTTTTGAGTGTCAATTTTAGGAAAAAAAAATACGTTTTAATTAGCTTAAGTTTATATTTTTTTTTAGGTTTGATCATTTTTTTTTTTTTTCAAAATTGGTGGCTACCAAGTTCATTTTTCCTCTCAAAATTGGTCTCTTGTCGGTTGACCATTTTTGGTGTGGAACCAAAAAAAAAAGCTTCAATTCGGTCCGTTATTAAAAACCTCCAAAATTGAAATTTCAGACTCTCTATTTCCCTCATTTTTCACAAACCCTAATTTCCCCCATATCGACCAAAATGAATTTTTCCTTGTTATGTATACATGATCATATTATTATGTATATGAAGTGTCCTTTGCTTTTCATTTTAAAATAGATTAATAATTATGTCATACTAAGTGATAGTGTAATATGTATATGATAATATGAAAAAAAAAAATTTGTTCATATGAACTCCCGATACGTACGGATTATGTACCTATAATGTTCATTTTGTAAATCATTTTATAAAAAAATAATAATTATAAGTAACTCAATTATTATACCTATATATATTACTTTCAATTATATGCATAAACATATATTCCTTTCAATTATATGCATAATTAGGGGTAGACGGTACGACATACCGATAATTTTCTAGCCATACCATTTCTGAAATTTAAATTTTTATCTAAAAAATATCATAACGTTGTCGTCCAGAAAATTTGGGTATACGAAATTCGACATACCAAAAATTTTTGTTTTGTCAATATACATCCGATCTTAGTATCGATATTTTGGTATATCTTGAAATACTATACCGAAAATATTTCATTTAGATATAGGAAATTTTTAAATTATCTTGACATTTTTTTTGGGTATACAAAAATATTTTGATATCTTAGAAATATTTCAGTATAATCAATTTTTTATATTTTCATACCTTAATCGTGCGAAATTTTTCGATAAAATTGATATTTTTGATACGGTAATTAAATCTTGATATATCGGTATTTTTGGTATTTCCCTCTACTCTTATGCATAATCATATATTACGAATGTATACATCACATAAAATTAAATGTTGTTGTACATCTTTGCATCACAACAGTACACAACAACGCAATGTATTGAGTAAGGGTGTTGTACCACATGTTGCGTGTGTTGAGCGAGTGTTACGGACATCCCTTGATGTGTTGTGTACGCCCTAGGCAGGGCCTGACCAAAAAAAAATCAATTAAGCTCAAAAAGCAAAAGCAAAAATGATGTAAAAATTTGAAAGAAATGGGCAACTTGGTAAAAAAGCAATTTGAAGCCAAGAAAGTGCACACACAATAATTGTTATTTTATTACTAAGTACGTTAAGAGGGCAATAATCATGCTAATTAAACTGGTGGCCTAACTTCTCATTACCTTAGCCGACAATGAATTATTTAATGTGTTTGCAATCCTAAGTTGGTAGGCCCCACCCCAACCCTCAACTTTCTAGTTAAGCAAAAGATCTGATTCGTGTTTATGAATCACTTCCATCAACCATTATAGGCTCCATGAAACTACCCACCTCTTAAGGTGTGTTTGGCTACCCTTTTTCATCTTTCCTTTTTACTCTCACTAACAAACGATGGAGAAATAAGCAATTATCCTCCAACCCCTACCTAGTGCGCAAGCATCTTTATCATATCCTATCCCACATTTTCTGCAGTTGGATAATGCATTTCCATCCTCCACAATCCTCTTCATTGGAAAAGTGGGAAATGATTTAGTCAGCAAAAGTAATCACATCCCATTCCCAACATTTTTAAACAAACATGGTGCAAATGTCATATGGTCTGCTCTTTAATACCTCTAATTACCTTTTAAAATTTATTCCATTTATTTTTTCACTTTCTTTGGAAACTATAATGTCCCTGATTAACCGCTAATTAATCTCACCAACCATTTGTCAAATTATTGGGCCCATCTCATATCCTAAATATGATTCAAATAGTAAAATGTAATAATAATGATATCAGTGGGGTTTCGGTGCAACTTATCTGATTTATTTTATTAAAATATATAATTTATTTATCTTAAAACATAAAATTGTATGCGTTAAAAATATATTGCGTATTTTAATATAATTTATTAGCTTATAAAAACATATACTTGTGTATAAGTAAAAATAAGTTATATTTTAATATAAATAAATTAAATATTTTAATGAACGAGTAACATGTTTTTAAAAGTTATATTTAAGTTGCATGATCATGCATACAATGTTAGGATTTTAACTGCAATTATAATTTTTTTGATATTAGCGAAATTAAATAGCAATTTATTGACTGGTAATTAAGAAGGAATAACTACTGGTGAGAGTCTTTATCAATGAAAGATTTATTAATATTTTGGTGATATGAAATAAAATGAATTAGATAAATATTTAAAATGCCGATTCAATTCGAAAACTACTTAAAAGGCCCCAAAAAAATTTCTCTAATTAGATGACCAAGAAATTTGACGGGCTTCATACGAAGACCTCGTAAATAATACTCCTACGAGACATAATTTGAGGGCAATTGAAATCGTGAAGCACAAACATGAGATAGTGGCTAGTTGGAAGTTGGGTAATGATTGATGTACACATATACGTATATACTCCTCAACTCCACCAAAAAATACGTGGGTCAAAAATGATGATTCTGTTCCGTATTTCCATGTGAATCCACGTTTTCTTGACTACTGAAATAACTGTAGAGGCGTCTTTTAGTTTTCCTCGTTGGTGGGGTATAGATAACACACAAAACACAACAATAAGTGGGGTTCAAATTGGTCAACTGTGTGTGTGAGAGATAAACACACGCAGTATGTGAGAGAGGAGATGGGTGACTTTTCCATCATTTCCTCACCCAAAATTCCCCAATACTTATTCTTTCTGTTGATTATTATTAATCATACATCCATCTTACAACAACCCACCCACCAATTCCTCATTACAAATTCCCAAT